>CAJFCJ010000039.1:0-131380 GCA_904063045.1 Dimorphilus gyrociliatus | reverse complement strand
TTCTCTTTTTATAAACAGCAGCGCCGTGTGTGTGCTTTTTCTTTGTTTTATGCTGGAAACCCGATACGGTCGCGGTTCGTCTGCAACGGTCGCGTTTGATCAGCTAAACGACAAAGAGAAAACTCGTTGCGTAACGGTTTTGTCGTACGAAAGACGTCGATAAAGTAAGAGACGTCGTTCGATATGAAGAATTATTCGATACAGACGCCTTTGTTTATTTTCGCGCTTCCTTGCACCAATATATCGGTAACGTTAGAAAAACGTTTACGTTTCACGGTGGGTAGGAGAACACGTGCGCAATATTTCGTTCTCTTGAAAACTATCGACAAAAATCATTATGTAAAGCATAAGGAAGTTGGAAAAGACGCCTGTTGGCAATTTTTAATTCTTTGCGGCATCTCTTTTTTGCCGCGTTTTCTTTTTTTGCCCTGTATTTTTTAATTAGAAAAATGATTTTTAACGCCTATCTCGTAAGTTTTGCCGGGCGTTAGCAAGGCGTTAAGAAAGTATTTTGGCCACCCACTTTTTGCTGCCGAACGTGATTAAAGTCTTTGCCGCTTTTTGTCAGTTTTTCCATATTTTCAAACGATAAGAAAAACAATTTAGTTGTTGTAGTAGGAACGATTGTCTGTCATCTCGCGTAATGCATATTTGGCCTTATCACTCCTTTTTTTATTTTCAAACAAAACGCATGGCCAATTTTTACATTCTTGGTCCTAATTACTATGTCACTCGTATAATTAGCGAACGGGTCTTCTGTTGATCGAAAAAAGACGGCTCTTTTTAGATTTACAAATGCTAAATTATAAAGTGTAACGTACATAGAAAACAACGGGTTTTTGCACTCTAATAATTCTTACGTGCACTAGCGTCGTACACGTTTATCGACGTATTTTCTATAATGTCCTAAAAGAAATGCAGCAATATGGGCGGAGTCTCGCCAATCGCACCCGCCTATTGGCTGAGAGCGGCTTTTTTGGCGCCACTTACGCCGCTCTTTCTTTGACTGTTCTCTCCGCATTAGTTGTATTGAGAAGAGAGATGTTCGGTCATCAGGATTCGAGTGCCTATTACGCGCCAACGGAGATGTTCTGGGATCAACGAATAGGACATAGCTGGCGGCAGGGTGAGCTTGTCTGGGTTTCTTTTATTTTTTCGCAAAAAACGATTTTTGCTGCTTCTATAATATTTTTTTAACAAAAAGTTGGGTCAAAAAAAATTAGGTTAGCTTTATCGTTTTCTTTAAAGCCTCTGAAATTTCACTTTTTAAAATTAGTAGCGCAAAACGAACCGGGCGGATGACGGTTATTCAAAAATTGAATAAGTCTATTGATAGTGGTGAATGTAAATGAATTATTTCCTATACAAAAAAAGACATTAAACTTCTTAGTAGGAACACAAGAGATTTTTTCCTTCGTAACGAATAAATTTGTGTGTGTCTTTTAAGACGAAAGATTCGGGTATACATTTCTATTTAGGTGAAAGAGAAAAAAAAGTGAAAAATAAATAAAAAAACACCAAGATAAAAAATTGAAATAAAAAGAGAAGAATTAAAACTGTTCGAGTTAACGACATATGTAAATATAACAAAGTAGAACGGCGGAAGAAGGAAGGGGGAATATCGAAGGAATTAGGCGTTTAGATTTGAATATTTTAGAGGTTACATCTCTTCCGACCACGTTATATATTTACTATATTTATTACGTTTGTATATGTCTGTGTGTATGAGGGTTTAAAAGCGTCCTACGTAGTTTTTTTATGAATTAATTTCAAAAGAACGAAAGAGGCGGCAGGTGACGTTCAACGAAATACTTAACTATTCAAATAACGTACAATAATTTTTTCGATGCGACCAAGTTTATTTCCTCTCTAATTATTTACTCTAACGCGAATTTTTCTAGGCCTAAGTATTGCCACCCTTTATACGTAGTGAATTGCGTGCGAGCTAGCTCTTTCCTTTTCAACGCACGTAATAGGCCTGCTTGGAAATATGCTTGAACCAAGCACGCGCTTAACACGCTCTTTCCTTTTATATCTAATGTATAGACCAGAAAGACAAGTGGGTTGTTGAAAGCAACCTTAAAGAAAGCCATGTCTCATTTCCGTTTCATTTCTTTATATTTCTAGAATATAATTTCTACCAATTTCAATACTTAACTGTACACTTTGTCAAAGTTTTGATAGAAAAAAAAAATAAAGAAGGCAGCGAGTGAAGAGGTAGATGTGTTAGCTTGTTGTATATTACCATAATAAATAGGCCTAAAAGGCAAGGTTCCTAGTTGAACACTATTGTAAAATGAAAAAAGGGTTTAAGGAAAGGAGGTATAGAATTAAAGAAAAAAAAATATTTGAAAGAGGAGAAAGCACGCGTCGAGCACGCGATTTTCTTCATACCTTCGAATTGACCCTGAAAGTATATTTTTTAATATAAATCTCTCCCCAACGTGTGTGATCCTCTTTGATTATTATATTCTCTCATATGAAATTCTTTCGTCGTCTCGTCTTATTGTTGTTAGGTCGGGATCGGGCCGTTTCATTGATTTATATATCCAATAAACGCGCCTCATGAGATATTTTAAAATGATCTACTACATAAACCACCGCCTCCGTTGCATTGGTTTTTATTCTTTATGCTTTTTTTTTTTTTCATTCTAATTTTTGGTTGGTTCCATCTCCTTCCGCCTTTCCGAAACACATAAAAGAATCTATACAAGTTCTTTTCGGCAATAATTTAGATTAGAAAGATACGGTAGAAGAGAATTAAGTCGATCGGAAAAAAGAGGTCGAACGTTATGGCGCATACGATAAGAACTTTTTCTATGGCTAAAAATTTTTTTTGTCTATATGCAGTATATAATTTAATATATATGGAATGTTGAAAAAAGCGAAAATGGAATTTTTGTATAAAAATCTAGTTAACCTTTCATACAGTATATCCTCTGACACACATACTCTCTACTTTCCTCCCTCCCTCCCCTCCCCTCTCTCCCCTCTCTCCAACTTTGCGAATTTTTGGCGTTATTCCTGGTTTCCCAGTTAATATCGAAAGCGAACGTATCAAAAAGAGAACGAAAAAAAAATAGCACACGAGACAAGGTCCATTTGGACGCATTCAATATTATTTACGTGCCGTTTGCCATCTTTTATTACAAAACATTATGAGACCTTAACCGCTTTTCTATTAACTTTATATTATTTTTATGATTTTGGCGATAAATCGTGAAAAATGCGGGTCATATATTGAAATGTGTGCGGAATTAATATTTTGCCCTTTTAATCTTCTCCATCTTAAAAGTTATATATGTATAGTATGTAAATAGAATAAGGTAGAGGGTTTTATCATTTTTCAATGGATGATCAAGTGCCCGGTAATATATTCGGCAAATAAATATTGACCTCGGCCAGTCGCAATAATTTCGGATTGTTGGAATTATGCGTAGACACGAATTTTTTTAGTTTACGTTTAGAGAATTTCAAGATAAAAATGCGGAATTTAATAAAAGCTAAATGATTATATTAGAATGAATTATAAGAGGAGTACAAGGGAGTTTGAGAGACTGGCAGATTGGAATAGGGAACTAGGTGATGGAAACATAGAAAAGAGAGCAAAATTAAGAGGAAGCAGACGTCTGAGCAGATTGTGGAAAGGGTTCTTTATAAAAATTCTCCTTGTTAGAGTGTCTGTCTATGTGCTATTTATTTATTAATCTGTTCAGGGTTAGTGTTGCGGCATTTTCTGGAAAATAACCGGATGAGATAGTGTTGTTTAACTTTTTTAACATTAGGAATGTTGACGCGTCCTTCAGCATTCGTGTTCGTCCTTAATCGGATTATAAAAGATTAAGCAACTATGAAAATTTCTTCAATTCTTCTTCATTTTTTACAGATCATCTACTTCGAGCGGCCGCCGGAAGTATGACGGAACGCGGTGGCGAATTGGGAACGTATCATCCTCTTTGGACGTCCGACGGTGCTATAGCGCAGGTAACATTTTTACGCTTGCGCGATTCAGAAAAGCTGAGTGGCGTACATCTGCCGCGATTTTTTTACCTTAAACTTCGCGTATCCGATTGCCCAGACGAATGTTTGAATGCGTTACCCGAATGAACTAAATAGAACAACCAATAGGAAAAATTTTAAAAGAACAACTTGACCACACGTGGTCAACCACGCCCCTCCTACTTGACCCGTCCACAATTTAACCACGCCTACTGACCACGCGACTCGGACCGGTCCACGGCACGCGCCACTGTTTCCCCTCGTTTAACCCCGATTTCGAGGTGGCGCTGTTGTTTAACGTTGTGTGTTTGTCGCGTACCCATTGTTGTTTTGCATTTTTACATGGAACGCGGAATGTACCAGTACGACTATTGGGTGAGTGGATTTTTTTTCAGGTGTATACGCTGTTCAAAGCGAGCGAACGCGCGCGCGCGCGCTCTTTTCCTTGGAGCTTTTTTTCTCAACGCCCTGAATATTCACGCACCATCTGACAAGAAACGACGCGGAATTTAGAACGCGACCCGATTTTTTTTTTTTTAAGTAGAGATGGTGATAGACGGAACGAGTTTTGCACGTGTTGCAGTCTAGTTAAAAAAGCATCTTTTCGGAAATTTTACCATAGCCTTTTCCATTTTATATTGCCTCGTCCTTCACCGCCCCCATCCCTTTCTTATCTTCATTATTGGGACAATATACCGTCTCTCTATATCGTATTGTTGGCATTTTTTATTTATATAAACAGTATTGACGAAAGAAGATAATTTTAATATGCTCTTAAAGTCCCTTTTCCCGTCGCTCACCCTCTCATACTTATTTATACAGTAGTTAATATATAAATAGGCAAATAAATATAAAGCAGATAGAGCAGCTCGACAAGTCGGCCTTACAGTAAAAAGAAAAAAAAAGGATAAACAAACAAAATAATAAACTTAATTGAGTAAATATGAAGAGAAAAACCGTATAAATCGTTATAACTACTTATAGAACGCGGCTATATTACAGTAATCGAGTATATTTGACTCAAAACCTATTCGCTGTAAATATAAATTACGTTAAAAGTAAAAAGAAGAAAAAAACGACGAAGCACTAAAAAAAACGAGAAGTAAAAAAAGAAGACAAGAAAAAAGACTATAATTTTGTATGGATTAAATAAGAGATATTTAAGAATTTCTTCCTATGCAATTTAGGATAGATAATTTCATATCGTATCTCTTGCATAGCTATGCGCGCGTTATTATACAGTATATAGTCTAAAATGTATATATAGATATAAGCATGTATAGGTAGAAAAGAAAAGCATAACATGTATACACCCATCTGGTGCGAGTATGATTTATTCTTTATGCCGTCAGCTTTTATGTTAAATGTATGATTTATGTAGAAAGAGCACATATAGAAAAAGGAGAAAAAATCAATTCATAAAGGAAGGTTTAAAGTGTAAAATATAATTTTTCGCCTGATCGAAGTTTGCGCGCGTGTCGGGGCCAGGAGAATATCGGAAGTGGAGAAGAATTCGATTCCGATGAATTGAACGAGCGCAGGCATGCACGACGCCGTCGCCGCCCTGAGCCACATACCGCGAGCGTTCGGAATGTTGCGTTAGATTATTGTATGTCAAATTTTTTCTATGTATGGGAAATATATGTACGCAAAGGTCGAGTTTGACGGTTTTCAGATTTTTTAAGTGAGTGTGTGAGTGAGAGAGAAAGAACGAACGAATGAACGAAAGAAAGAAAGACAGACATTGCGAGAGAGATGTTTAACAGGAGGGGAAGGTGAGGGCGAGAGAAAGAAAGGGAATGAAATTTTTCATTTTCAAACCAAAAGAGGAAATGGTCAAAGAAATTAAACGTACAATTTATACACTTAACTTGTTTTGTTAGGTCAACGACGCCAACATATGCAATCCGGTAGCAACAATGGGCGGCGGTCAAGCTACCAACAGTCACTACCCCCCACCAAAGGTGTCTGCCCTCTTCGACTCTACTTGCCCCCCATGCCCACCGCCGCCACATCCATCCGTCATGTCGCAGCCAGGCTTAGTTGTACCGCAGCCGTTGAAACCGTCCAGATCGGCCAAGACCTATCATTGCCGGATGTGCGAACAGGTTTTCGACTGCAAATCGGACCTGCTCGTTCATAGCCAACAAGTGCATAAGCAGGACCCAAAGCCTTACAAGTGCCCAACCTGCAACAAGTGCTTCGCCAATTCATCTTATCTAAGTCAGCACGCACGCATCCATTCCGGAATCAAGCCGTATCGTTGCAATGTAAGTATATTTTTAATTGCTGTTTTGCACTGATTTTTGCGGGACAATAAAAAATCGCATAGTCGTCAATAATTGATAAACCAACTTTTTCAACTTATTGACGCGAGCTTAATTGCTCATTATAAAGAACGTTCGGGCGATGAATAATAGAGAAGGATGAAATCTGACCTACTTATAGCTTTTTTTTTTTTTTTTTTTTTCACATTTTACAGATTTGCGACAGACGATTTACACAACTTTGCCACCTGCAACAGCACATGCGTACTCACACAGGAGAGAAACCTTATAAATGTTCTCATCCTAGCTGTGGAAAGGCCTTTACGCAGCTAAGCAGCTTACAATCCCATAGTCGGTCGCATATGACCGACAAACCATACAGATGCAACAGCTGTTATAAATGCTTCAGCGACGAACAGGCGTTAAGGGATCACATACCGAAGCATTCAGAGACGAAACACTTAAAGACGCACATTTGTCACGTTTGCGGAAAGAGCTACACGCAAGAGACTTATCTGGCTAGACATATGCAAAAGCACGCCTATGACCGCAATTGTCCTATTCAACCAGGCCAACAGCAAACGCCAACCGTAACGCAGCATCATCATCCTGCCACGTCTATTTTCGACCTTGCTCCACCAGGCCCACATACGTTGGCACCGATAACTTCTCTTACGCAATCGCATCAAGATGACATAAAATGTTCTGCCTTCCTTCCCATTTCCTCCTTTGCCTCCCTGGCTCCACCACCACCTCCGCCGCCTCTTCCGTCGCAGTATAACGGACTGCAATCGAGTGAATTTTCAACATCAACACCGGCAACAAGTTCAACTTCCTCTAACAGACGCCCAGACAACTCGGCAGTGACATCGTCACCGTTTCTTAGTCTGCAACAGATAAAGTCGTACTCGAATCAGAACTCTTTTTTTCCATCCGTATCCACTTCAAGTAGTCCAAAGGACCATCAGCAGCCTTACGTTTAATTTATGCAATTTAGCTATCACGTGACTGCTGTTCTAATTCTGGACGCTGTAGACGTTTGAAAAGAAAAGAAAAGCAAAGGTGTTTTGAAAAAAAAATTTATGTAAAACAAAAAATAGTCTTAGTAAAAATTTATTTTTTTTTCCTTGTTTCTTTTTTTTTTCTCTATTTTTTTTATAATTATCATTATTATCATAATTATTAATATTATTATTATTCTGCTCTGTTTAAGGTTTATATGGTAAAAAAAAAGAAAAAGAATGAAAATTATTTGTTTGTACGTGAAAAAAGTTTTTTTTTGTATCTATACCAGCTCCTTAATAATGTATGTATAGCTTATTTATTCAGATCTTTATATATACATATATATTGGTTCTATTGGTTTTTTTTTTTCCTTTTTTTTTCTCTTTTTCTCCTTTTTTTGAAGATTACGTGTATGCGTATGTATAGACATTTACGGATATGCAAACGTATGTATGTAGGTACACACTTTTCTGTTTATCGGGATCATACGTAAATATATGTAAATATATTAGTGTATCTATATGTATATATAGATATATATATATATATGTTTATACGAATGCGAATGGATATATACATATGTACAAAGTTATATACGTATCTATCCAATCAAAACATCTATGTGTAAATTTATAAATGACTGTGTATATGTATACGCTGAAATATTTCTCTTTATTTTTCATTTTTGTTATTTGGTGCTATGTTCGCGGAAATTTTACGCATTAAAGACTTATTTATTACAAAAGACGAATTAGGTGGAGTTTTTTTGTTTTTTTTTCTTCTTCTCTCTCTTTTCAAAAGTTGATTTTCAAAACACCGTTTGTCTTATTAAGAATGCCTATTATACATATACAATGTATACGTTTTGCCCGGTGATATTTTTTGCCATATTCGCGTGAAAGTGTCTGTATACATTATATAAAAAATTTTTTCGTCTTTTATTGTTCTACATGCAGCTAGTATTTATATTTGCGTGTACAAAAAATTTCGACGATAGTAGGTTTCGTTATTTGTTCACTTTCTATACATACTTTGCATATAAGTGTAAATGACTTTTGTGTAAGTGACGGCTGCTATGTCGGCGACATTTCTTAACAAGTAAGCGCCCTCTACTAAACATTTATAATTATTACTATAACTAAATATAATATATGTATACATATATGTATATATATATATGTATATATACTGTATTTGTATGTATATACCTACGTACATGTATAATTTTTCATTATCTGTGGTTAAATGTTATATGCTATATTTCGGGCTGTTTAGCGTCAACAGTCTGCTACATTTAAAAAAGACATCGCCTATTTTCGTTAAAGCTTTCTGCTTAGAGATAATTTGAAAGAAACGTAGAAATGTTAGGGAATTGGGGTTTGATAAAAGAGGGAAAGAGAGAGAGAGAGAGAGAGAAGGAGAGAGAGGGAAAAGAAAAAAAGTGCAATGGGACATAATAGAGAAAAAGTGACATAGTTAGAAATATAGCGTTAAAGTGAAAAAGGGAAAAACAAAGGGAAAAGGAGATAATTAAAGAAAAGAAAGAAAGCAAAAAAGAATCTTAAGATATATATATATATATATAATTCTGCGCGCGCATATAATGCACAAACACATGCATGCATAGCGAAAACATACACACCTACTTATGCATATTTTCTTAGGTGTGAAGAGCATAATCGTGCTAAATACGACTGCCCAAGCGTGTGCGTTTTCTAAGCATGTTTGTATGCCTTTCTATTTTCTTGTATCATGTACGAGTTTGTCTGTATTTATAACTGTAAACAGTTTTGCAATCTTTCTTACTTAAAAATTTGTACGCTGAATGATTTACTCTTGAAACTGTCGGCTCAAAGGCGTCGGAAAATATAGATTGAAAGAAAAATTTCCTATTGTAAAAATAACTTATATTTTTATTGACATAAATCATTTTTATTATTACTTGATTGATGTATTTAGTCTTTATATACTGTTTCCTCTTCTTCGTCCTCTTCCACCCTACTGGCTATCGTTTTCTTCTTCTTGCCTCCCCGTCCCAATTCTACTGGATTTTCTATTCCGAATTCGCTATAGCTTTGAAATATAATCAATATTATAATGGAAAATAGATTGAAAGTTGATTTATAAAAAGCCACATGCTATAGCAAAGGAAAAGAAAGAAAGAAGGAAATAGAGAGAGGTTTTGTTTTGGCAGAATTGAAAATGATATTAAACACTAACGGGAAAAAAGAGATTATCGGAAAACAGAATTCGACGAATGACAAATGATATGATGAAATGCTATATCCGTCAATCCGGCTATAAAATTTACAAAACTATATAAGAGCATGAAAGTTACGCCACTTCCAACACCTGTTTTGTTTTCTCTCTCGCTCTCTCTTTCTCCTTATTCCAATTTATTCGATATTTTCTATATAATATACGAACGCTAATTACATTATTTCCTTCTTTATCTCTCCTTCGCTCTCTTTCTATATAGGCAGCTTAAACAAAAAGTAAAAAAAAAGAAAAGAAAAGAAGAGAGAGAGAGAGAGAAAGGTAGGTAGGAGAGGGAAAAAACGATGCATCTTACCTGACTTACATAACAAAGACACGGAGCACTTGTTTGAAAAATCTACATAAAAAATATAGCTGACAAGACGTTTTCAGGATAAAATTACTAAATTATTAAATAAATATTAATACATAATATCGAACCATTAATAAAAGCCCTCGTTATAAATATATATATATATATATATATATAGAGAGTTTTTTACCACTTTTCCTGTTTTCCTTACAAAATGTACAAGTAATAAAAAATCCAACACTAGTAATTTTTACTCTAGTAAAGAACTGTTTTTACAACTAGAAAGCAAAAAAAAACAATGGTAAAAAAACTACTTTCTAGAAATAGAGAAAAGTAGAGAGAGAGAGAGAGGGGAGGGGAGGGGAAGAGAGAAAAAAAGAGAGAAAAGAATAGGAAAAGGAAGAAGATATATAGGTAATAGCCTAATGATAAATATGGATTACAAAAAAAGAAACAAACAAAAGTCTTGGGAAAAAATAAACATCAACAACAACAAAAAGTTAAAAAACAATAGGAAAAAGACAAAAAAAAAAGAGAAAAAAGGAATAAAAACTGGATAGAAAAGTTTTGAAATAATAGGAAAAAACAAAAAAACAAAAGGTTAAACGTGTCCAAACGGTTTAGATTTACTGAATTATGACCCGAAAATAACAAGGAACATTTATCTAGTTTGCGTACGAATAATTATGTTTTCCAATTGACAGCAAACATTTGGTATTAGGAAAGAAAATAGATAGAATGCAGCGGCACGCGGCGTAAATGAAGAATTTACGAGTTCGTACCGAAATGATCATGATCTTGGGAGAGAAGAGAAAGACAAGTTATGAGCCTTACTAAACAAAGGAGCATATAGCAAATTGCCAATTCTGATAGGGTTAATCGGTACTATGGGCTTTTTTTATATTGAGACGTCTAAAACAGACATTTCGTGATAGGAAAAACTTTTCATCCAAAAACTTCTCGGAAAATGAGAAAGCCGTAATGGTTTAAGCATAAAAAAAAGAAAGAAAGAGACTTTTCCCGCTTTCTCCCTAAGTTTTCCTCTTCTCTCTCTCTCTCTCTCTCCACATTTCGGTTTGGAATGCGACAGAAATGAATATAAAATATCAAAAATTCAAAAATCTTTCACGCATACTTCATTTAATTCATTCGCTTTTGATCTAACGATTTACATTCGTCACTGGCGTCTAATTCCATACGGAAATGGAGAATAAGAGCGAGAGATAAAAAGGTCATCATTCGCCCTTTAACAGTAAATCTTCGACCCTTCACGCCCTAACGGACACGATGACGCTGCTGTTGTTAGATGAACAACTCCTTTCCCCTATTTATTTAGGGTGAATAAATTGGTTGATCGCGTGCAGTCGGCTTGCTCCGAAGCCTACTTTCGAGCTTGTACGGCGTTAAAGCGTTATGTATTGTGTGTATATGTCGCGCAACAATTATTATCTAACTGAGCGGAAATGACGCCTCATTCGGGGAGAAAATTCGAAAGGATTTATACGAATATATATTTACAGCTATACATATTTTTATATATAATATAACATAATATAATATAGTATATTATATATATAACATAGCCCAGCAAAGGAATTTCTGGCAGAGCTGCAGGTGGCGCCTGGTATTTTTTTGAAAGAAATTCTAAAAGGGAATTCGTGCGGCTCTTCCTCTTATTATTTATCCTTCAAATCGTTGTTCCACCCCTTTATTCTCTCGTTCTTTCTCCTTTTCTCTCCGCCTCTTCTCTCTCTGTCTCCTTCCGTTTTCACTTAAAGCCTAATCTCTGTGTACACAGTGAACTCCATTCCTGAAGCAAATAATATCACACACACACACACACGCACGCACACACATATATACATACATACATACATACGTACATATATTATTTTCTCTAAACTCTTATACAACGTTCTAAGTAAGGAGCGTCTATTAATTAAAATGTCACTGACGTCACCTAACGATTCTCGTCGCTTCGAAGTATACAAGTATTTCCGATTGAATTATTCGGCATTTCACCAGTAGACAATAAATTATCGCCGAGAACGCGTCGGCTTATATTCGCTAGGAAAAAAAAAACATACACCCATAAATCCAATGTAAAAGTTATCCTATTGTCCATACAACGCCCATACGTTAGGAACCCTGGGAAACGTTTAAGAGTCTAAAAGAAGGATATATATGGCCTGCGGGTAAAAAGTTACTAGGACGAGTGTCGAATACAAGAGAGAATAATAATAAATTGTTGAGAAAACGTAAGTAGGAGGAGAGAAGGAAATGTCTACGGTAGAGGGGGGGAGGGGGAGGGGGAGTAGGAGGAGAAATGAGAGAAAGATAGAAGCTGTATAAATACTGTCTTCAACTTATTAATATTACTTTTTCCATATGCACAAAATAGGAGACAAACAAATGCGAATAATTGTAGTGTCGGTAAAAAAATCATTTCAATATAAACAGTGGATTAGACGACGAATGCACGCGGTGAGCGCATTCTACGCAAACATGCGCATATAATTAACACTTTATATTCCATATACCGTATAGAAGTACATATCTGCAAACAGGAACGAACAACCCAATGCACATACTGTATACACATACATACATACATTCACTCTATGTTAAACGCTTATACGCAAACACTCGCACACTCGAACGCAATTTCTTTCTCTATCTATCTCTCACTCATCCACTCATCCACTCATCTACTCATTCGCTTACAAAAGCGTACAAAATACATACTTTATGTAAACGTCAGTATCAAGTATACATACTACTTGAATTAAATACAACTAAATTCTCTTTAGCACACGCGTTTACACGCCTGTTGTAAAATAGCAGCAATATACGAATAAGACAAACTAATACTAATAATAATAACAATAATCCCTAATGTAGTCCTAAACAAGGTAAGAGTTTTAATGAAAATAACTTATATGTATGTTTTTTATATACCTTAAACAATGAACACAATCCATCGATTACCAAACCTTTTTTTATCAGAGTGTAAAAATAATGATGTAATTTTTTATGTATGTACAAGATAGGTGTTGTTCACGTTTTTATATTAAATTACTTTGAATATATCATCAAATAGAAAACTGTAAGGAAAACAAAAAAAAACAGCAACACCGTACTGTAATATTCATACAAACATCAATTTCTATTTATGCTTTTTTTTGGCTGGAGGAGGAAAATCATCTTCGAAACCTTTTTGTTTCTTTTTACATAAATTCTCTTTTCTATTTTAAAAATAAAAAACAAGGAAGAAAAAAACCAATCATTCTTCTCTTCCATCTCTTTTTTTATTGATTAGGTATAAAAAGATAAATTTAGTTTTTAATTAGAAATGAGACTTATAAATAACGTGAAAAACGATTCCGTGCTTTTTTATCTCCTCCCTTCCCCTCTATTTGTGCTAATAACTCTTTCTCTCTCCTTTGCTCACACCCTTTCGGCTCGAGGACTAACGCCATCTACCGGTATGCAATCGAAAAAGGCCGTTTTAAAATGAAAATCATTGATTAATTGTAACTAGTCGTTTTTTAATCGTGCTGAACATTTTTATTTAAAGGTAAAAAAAGAAAACGAGACGATCGAACAACGTCATTATTATCAGTAGCGTGGAAATTCAAATAAGTCGGCTCTGCAATATTCGCCAGTATCTAAATTTAGAGCCAAAAGCTGACCTGGCTGGGCGTTTGGAGTATCGTGGTAGACCGCTACTCTATTAATAACAACGTCTAACAAGTAGTTGACAGCTTGACCAGTAATATTGGCGCAACCATTTATGAATAAGTCTTGGAGGAAACAGCAATGATTTGCCAACGCAAATATACTCTTGTCAGTTAGATTGTGGATGCCGGATAGGACTAGAAATTGAATATTTGGATTGGCAACTGCAATACTGCAAATTCCTTTGTCAGTAATCTATAATTAAGTTGTAGGAGGTGGGAAAAGAAAAGAGAATGAAAAATGATATTGTTTTAAGTAGGAGCAGCTATTGATAAATATATTATGATATTTACTCACCAGTCTGCAAGCTTTTAGTTCCATCACTTCTAGTGAATGACAATTGTCGGCTAAAGCAAAGAGAACTTGGTCGTCTACTATTGTAACGCCCGATAGGCTTAGTACCTTGAAATTTTTGCACCTCGAACATATATCCATAATTAGGTTATGCTCAATCTACTCAAGAGTAAAAAGAGTGTGTAGGAATGGAGTAGAATGGTTTTTTAAGCAAATAAATAGGATATTTAAAGATTCTTTACCGATAATCCGGAAAGAAAGAGCCAAGTAATCCTCTCGCACCTCTCTTGATCATTTAAAAGTCGCACTAAACCTCTCCCATTAATACCTTTCATATTACTTAGCATAATACTCCGTAGTTTAGTGCAATGTTCCGAGATCTTCTTTAAAGAATCGTCGGTTATATTCTTAACCATATCGTGACTTATGTCCAACACTTCTAAATTTTCTCCAACTTCTTCAATGATTTTCGAAAGGGTTGCATCGTTTAACGATGTTACTCCTCGCAACTTTAACTCTTTCAAATTCTTAAGGCGGCAAATTGTTCTGCAAAGAATATCTTCCGATTCCAAGCTTATTCCATTTAAAGATATCGAAGATAAATCAGGTAGGTTCATTAAGGCGGGATAACTAATCGCATTGGATAGTTTACTGATGAAGGATAGCTCTAAATTTTTTAAATTAGGGCATCCCTCCTTAAGGCAAACTAGAGAAGTTCCATCAACTTTATTACATCCAAACAAGCCAAGAGTCTGTAAATTAGGGCAGTTCTCTCCAATAATATTTAATGAAAGATTTGTCATCATAGAACTACCGGATACGTCAATTATTTTCTAAAGATAAGGATAAAAAAGAAAGAAAGAAAGAAAGGCATTAAAAGAAAAACAAGAAAAACTTGATGGCTTTTACTTTTTATATACGATTTCTTACCAAATTTTCATTACTGGATTTGGCTATGGTTTCAATCACATCCTCCTTTACTCCTATATTGTCTTCTAATTTGATCTCTTCAATCGTTGTATGACGTCGGAAAAAGTTTAATAGAATTTCATCAGATTGCAAATTCTTTAATTTACGTAGTTTTATTAATTTTAATTTCGGCGAATGGAATCGGAAGGCTTTTGATGTTAATTTTTGCAGTTTCTTTAATCTGATCTCCTCCAGTCCACTCTGATTTTCCAGTAAACTTCAAAGAAATGTAAATTTATATATTTGTATTTACTATAAAGTTTATAAAGCTCTATTTAAGTAGCATTTAATTAATTGTTCATTTCTTCACTTCACTCTATATAAAACACGGTAATTAATAAACTATTAATCATTTACCTCAGTAGGCCTTCATCTGTAATCAATGAACAAGAGTTTAGCTCAAATTTTACCAAATTATTAGTTTCCTGTCCAATTGTTTTTAGGTGAGAATCGTTCAATTCATAACTATTGTAAATGTTTAGTGTTCTAATGTTACACGATTTAATTACATATTTCTTAATAACTGCCCAGTTTTGAGAGAAAATCAAGTCGTGAGCGAAAATACGGTATATTAATGCTTCTCGATAAGATGGTGGTAAATCGTCAAGCAGACATCCCAGATCAGCCACAGAAAATGCAATAGTCTGATAGCAAAAATCTATTAAAGTTTTCACCATGTCTAAAAAGAGGCTTTTTGTTCCAGTAATGCTAATTTCAATGACTCATTCAAATTGATGACAGACATAAACCAAAAAAGAATCCAACTGATAGTCGAGATGTCTTTATTCGGCGGTAATTTTTGAAGAACTATGAATAACAGAGTCGGGTTGCCCTCTCGAACTTTGCTCTGTTTAAATTACGTAATCTTGAATAAGCGATTTGAATACCTTTTAATTTTCTCTTACGTGAAATGTAAGATGGAATCGTGCTTGATAGATTGACGAAATAGAGAGAAAAAGAGAGCGATACACATATACATACACACAAACGCACGCATAGTCAACATGTATAGGTGGGTAGACAGGATATATATATATAACATATTTGCAACAGGTTCTGGTCAACTGGGCAAACGTTGAAAGGAAGAAAAGGAAGAATAGTAGAGCTTAATTAATGCCCAAGTCGTAAAACTGGAGAATGGGCCTTAAAGGAGTTAAAAGAAGGAAATTGAGCCTAACATTAAATATTTCAGCGGTCGTTTGTAGACGAAATTGTCTCTAGAAATATTGTGATTAATCAATAGATTATGTTGAGTTACAAGGCCAGATAACTTGGTTTAATACGTATAAAGAAACAAGTTACAATATCCATTCCTTTTTATTGTTTTATGATTTATCGATTAGCTGATAAGCGCTCAATATCAGTGTTGTAAAGTTATTAAAATATTTGATAAGCCTCTTTTTGTGCACAGCTAAATGTCCATCCGGTTGTCATATATTTTGCATAAATATCTCAAAGTAGTAATCTATTCAGATAGTATTCAGTAGAATTAAAAACCAATATCCTGGAAATAGATGAAGCAGAAGGGAAGAGAGAATATAGGGGCAGGGATGAGAGGAGAGAGAGAGAGTGATAGCTAGATATTTAAGATGGCTAGATAGAGAGAGAGAAAGAGAGAGAAAGAGAGAGAGAGAGAGAGAGAGAGACTGACAGGCAAGCAGACAGACTGATAAACATGCAGGCAGATAAATATACAGATAGGTAGACGACAAACGTAAATTAATTCAAACAAACATAAAATAGAGAGAAAGAGCGAATAAGAAATAGATAGGTTGATAGATATTTAGATAGATAGATAGATAGATAGATAGATAGAGAGAGAGAGAGAGAGAGAGAGAGAGAGAGAGAGAGAGATAGAAAGAAAAATTGAAAGAGTTTCCTTCTAGAAGAGAAGAATAGAAGTTTCATATACGATACTGATTAGAATAAAAGTAAAGCGGTCTATATATACTAATTAGATGTAATAAGATAGAGTAGAATTTATACATTATGCATAATATTTAAGTCAGGAAAATCGATAAGACTCTTTTAAAAGGAAACACTGTTCAACAAGGTAGCGCCATCTATCGACGTCCCGCATAAACCCGGTTGCCCGTTCCAGTGAACAATAGCCGCTAATATCGAACGCGCAAAATGCATTACACAAACGCCGCTAGGCAAACAACGGCGAAAAATCGACGAGAGGACGCGACACGTTCGTACTCGTCTCGCGAAAAAAAAATTCTAAAATGTTCGAGAGCACTCTTTCACTCTTTTTTTCTGAACAACAGCCTTTATGAATAGAGGCGTAAAATAGATAGGCCAACGGCCCAATTTAAATAGAAGAATAGCACAATGTTTGAATGGCAGTGTGCAATCGAAAAATATTCTCGAAATATATTAATAGACTAGAAGATTGAATACGAAAATCTGTATATCCCTTTCCTTTGACTAGTTTTCACCCGAATATATGACTCTTGAAAAAATAGAGAAAATAAACAGAGAGAGAGAGAGAGAGAGAGAGAGAGAGAATGTGGGGAAGAGGACGAAAAAAGAATGAAAGAATGTATGCATGAATGAAGGAAAATAGAAATAAAATATAAAACATAGAGCTTGAACAGTAAAGTTAAAAAATTAATGGATCAGCGCTGCATAAGGCGCATACATAATTTAATCATAATTAATTCTCTAACACGACTACTACATAAATATGTACAATCCTTATATATGCATAAATTTGCAAATATAGAGAAAACTTGCTAATATACAGCAGTAGGTAAACTGTATTTATCTGTGTCTTTTTCATGTAGATGGTATTATTACATATTTAAATTAATATACATATTATATATATATATATATATATATATATATATATATATATATATATAATATGTATACAGTATATATATATATATACTGTATATAGATCTTATTGCTGTACGGACACTGTATATGTTTATACGTACATGCATATGTACGTGTACATACGTGTATAAACAGTCAATCGGCTTTTCGTTTATTGAACGATCCGAAATGTTTGTCATCACTACGCGCCGCTTGACAATCGCACGTTTTGCGGTGAAAAAACGATCGATGAACAGTTTCCGTCCCGTTTGTACACTGTATTGCCAATTGAATTATTCACAGGTATTGACAACGTAAAATATTTTCTCTTATCGTTTTATATAATTAAAAACTATTACACTCGCATTGATCCCGGGTACAGCAGGCACGATCAGACCTCTAAAAATGTATATATTTAAATATACATACATATAAATATATTGAATATTCATATAGATGTATCTACAAGTTGTATACATATGTATATGAATATACATTTATATATAAGCTATATATAAATATATACCTTAAACAGCATATATATATATATGAAAAGGCACCATAAACATTTAATATATTGGTATATACGAAAAATATGTTATAGAAATGAAGAGTTAGGCCTTATATTCGGGTGCATGAACAATTGTTGCAGTGTTTTTTTCATTAAATCTGTAACGGAATATTTGATGCATGACTATCGTGCATAAGTTAAAAATAGAATAAGAAGAAAAAATTGAATGCATCCCTATCCATAAATGATTGGGAATGCATGTCGAATTTATGATCATTTATGTTTAATAAAATTTGCAGAGCACGAACTTTGAAAACGTTCCACTCGATAATCTATAGTACAATTGATTTTCTCCTAACATTCAATGGAGCTTGAAAAAAGTACTTTTTCTCTATTTTTTGTTTTTCTCTCTGTTTGTTATTCTCTTTTCGCTTTCTATAGTTTGTTTTTTGTTTTATCATGCAATCCCGGATATAAAAAAAAGGCTGTCCTCCCCACAATCAAAATATATTCACAACAAAGACAAAAAAATAAACCAAAACAGAAATACATATTTCTTTTCTCTCCTCTTTTCTTTCTTTCTAACGTATTTCTGGAATGTTTCAAAAAAATATTCTACAACATTATCACATATTGCGCATGCGCAAAATAAGCGCACGGACTGTTCTTTTTAAGGCACGCGATAAAGAATATTCTCAATAATCTATATACATATATATATATATATATATATAAATATATAAATATATGTATATATATATACATAAAAAAAAATATAAGAGAAAACTGAAACTGAGAATTTCGTTTTGCATAAGATATATATACCGTATACATATACACACACATACACACACGTATATATATATATATACATATATATACATATATATATATATATATATATATATATATAAAAATACGGCATATATTGCGTTCGTATATATATATATACACTTTTACTAACAACTCCTTAGTATATATATATATATATATATATATAGCAGCGTCGGATGCCGAACATCATCATCATTATTAGTAAATAATATTGTTATTATTGTTATTGTTAATTATCAGCATTAGAGTAGATTAAACGTTTCAATCTTCCTCGTTTTCATCTAAAACTCTTTCTTCCCCCTCTTCACCATTGGCCAAAGCTTGTGATTGGGGTACAACGTAAGATTTAGAAAAGGACACCCGGAGATGGGCAGCTTCGGCTAGTTGATGATTATGCAAATTCTGTGAGGAATAGAAAAGGAGGATTAGCTAATGTTCAATACGACTGTGTACCATCTGCGAATCGATTCAATAGCAATTTTTTTTTTAATTTTTTCTTTTCATATATATGTCGTCTAACTGCTAATGAAGAACAGCCTCTCATCGCAGATGCGTTTCAATAGAGATCAATATAAGCCCGATTCAATAGTCGATCACCACTTTTTTAGACGTGCACTCAGTACAAAAAGATAAATATATATATAAATATATATATTCAGCATATATATGTTCGTATTTAATGACGTACAATATATGTCTCTTTGTCTAAATTGCTTCATAAAACTTCCATATATCGCACATAATTCATATACGCTTCAATATATACTGTATATACATACTGTATAGGTTATAATAGAGAGGCGAAAGATAGCACAATATCATTTAGAATAGAGTAATGATGATAATAAAAAAATAAAACATTAATAATTATAAGGAATTAATCTCCCATGCGTTGAAATCTCCAGCATGCAAAAAATTTTTGTATCATCTTATCAAATTGATAAATTTGTAGCCAAAACAAAAACTAAGAAACCTGTGGGGAAGGGGAGGAATTTTTAAATATCCGTCCTCAAATGACGGATTTGGTGAAGGAGACTCGTAGGTGCGAGCCGGCCATCAACTCGTAATTGTGCAAACCCTGTAAACGGTATAAAATGGGGAAAAAAAAAAACAAGGAGAGAAGGACGCGTTACGGTCACGTGATAATACCGCGGAAAAGGCTAATGAATAATTGATGAAGGAAATAATAAAGGGCGACACTGCATGAATGCAAAGCCCGGTCGATATAAAAGTGTATGCATGTATTGTATGTATGTATGCATGTATGTATGTCTGTCTGTGTATGTGTGTGTGTGTGTGTGCGTAAATATACAGTATATATCATATATATATATATATATATATATATATATAGAAGTGTGTGTATGTGCATGTACATTATTTAAACATACACATTTACTATGCATAAGAATTGTGCAGACGTACTTTTCATAGAATACGTATTAACGTGTTGCGTATGAAATTTCTCCATGTTTTTACTTGACTAAGCATATTTTTTTAGACTAATCATTAAACAGTAGATATCTATAATGGCCAAATGTATGTTTGCATGTTTGTAAACATTATTTAGGTATTTAGATTGTGTGTACAAGGCGCTTTAAATATAAATATATAAATGTATATGAATCTTTCAAAATGTTTCTCAAAGTGGTAAAAGTCCTTATAAATATCATAGTAATTGCGTTTGAAAGAGTGAAAGAAGGCTATGTGTAATATGGATAACTAAGGTTAAATGAGACAAAAGGGATGAAAAAGATAATATAGGGGAGAAAGGGAAATATTTGGATAAATAAAATATAGAAGAAAAGCATATTTTTCTTTCTTTCTTTCTCTCTCTTTCTTGGTCCTTTTATCATTTTATGTGTTTTTGATTTTTGTCTTTTTTTCGATTGATACCGGAGAAACTAAGTTGACAACTTACGATTAAAGCGTGTACGGCCTCCTCGACACCGTCCATCTGCATGAGAGCCATCTTGCGATCTTTTCGGTCCCGATCGGCGCTGCAAATAAAGCGACGGTAAACAGGCCGCCGTTCGAATTGTTTACACAGTCTGTTTGCGCAAGCCAGAGACGAGTAGGGACACGAAAACACTGTCGCATGTATAATTTTCTCTCTATACTCACTCAACTCTTGCACACACATAGGCACAATAAAAAATTCCCTTCATTCTTTACCGCTTCTCTTTCGTTCTTAGGCACAGGGAATATTCATGTTAGCTCACTCTCTAATACTACTATTGAAATAACTTAAATACTCAAAAATAAGTCATCAAGGCCTACTTGTCTGTGTTAAGCCAATTGTCTATCGGCTAAAAAAGATATAGATAGATATTCTCTTTCAACGTATCAATAATCAAATAGATGTTGAGCGTGCAAGCGTGTGACGCAGGAAAAGCGGGGTGTGTAGTTTTATGACTTATTTGTTTACTGTGTGTCAGATACTAATCGAGAATGATTAAATATTGATGTAGACCTATTTTTACTTCTCTGGTCAGAGAAGAGAGTATATTGATAATTAATGGAAACCTGGCTTTAATTACGGCATACAGAGTGTGTAAAACTATTCTCTTCCCCTTTCCTCTCTCGCTCTCATTTCTTACCAGTCGCCCACCCTCGTATAAATAGAGGGAAGAGATATGGTTTATATGGTGAAGAGAAGGGACGAGGGGAAGAATGGCAAAAAGATAGTGTACTTACCTAAAGAATTTAAAGTTGACTATCGTTCCGAATTCGCCAAACAGATCTCTTAGGGTTTGTTCTCCGACATTCGGTGGAATGTTAGATAGATGAAGCGTGGCAGACGGAGGATAAATGTTGTGATGATTCTTCGAGTTAGGCTTTTTAAAGCGGTGGAGAGACGACGAAGTGTAGTCCTTTGTCAGCTGAGCGTCCTGCTGTCCTTCCCTAGGCATCTGTACAACGGCGTGCTTGGATTGGGTTACTTTCAACGGCTTGCCCCACACGCGGATGTTGTTAAGATGCTGTATGGCGAATTGGGCGCCGGACGGGTCGTTGTATTGGACAAGGGCATTGTCCTTCTTGTTGAAGAGTACTTTAACGCGGATCACATCGCCGTAGACGCCTATTGTAAAGCAATATTAATAATTCTATGATATTCAAAAAGCGTGCATTCAGGCGTTTAGAGCGACGCCGTTGCATATTTTATGGCGAATGTATAGTAGTATATAGTTTATATGCACGGCAAAAAAAAAAAATGAATAGAGAACGTACCAAACAGGGTAAAGAGAGCATCGGGCGTGACCGTCTAGAATGAGAATGCGCAGAATTTTAGTTCGTTGATGAGTAGCGATCAGGAGGAGTAGGAGTAGGAGCGGCGGAACAAGGCAGAGGAGAAAAAAACACGAATGTGTCAGCAAAAATCGAATAATTTTTTTTAATTGTATAAAAAGAGCGGCACTTTTTTTTTCTTTCCCAGTTTAGTTTAGTTAACATAAACGTAAATATTTAAATAGTCAAACGTTCAGAAAAAAGCGCCTCCCTACTTATACAACCTTTCTATTTTTTGTCATTGAAAGAATTGAGAAAAAGTGCAAAAAAAATAGAGTTTTTGAATAATGCAGCCATTTTGGTTTTTCATTGTTTTTTTTTGGTTTTTGTTTCAAACATAAAAATAAGGAAAAAATTTTTATTAACTCACTTCTTCATTCAGATTCGATACCAGCACAACTGAATTGATTGCGGGAGACGAACTTATTGACGGGAATCGTAGTGTTGTTCCAGGTAGATTCAATCCAGGTACACTCGAAGGTCCTATAAACGGTATAGCTGTTTATAAAGAGTAAAAAAAAATATCACATTAATATAAAAGTTACCCTGACTGTAAAGATATCATTTAAGTTCATAAGATGAGATGAACAGATTAGATAAATTGTTTTTCTGTTTCTAGTCACGTGACTCTTTTTATTGTGTTTAAACGCTAAACGGCTTCTGTTACCAAATTCTAATACGTGTTTTAACAAAAAGCAGTCATGTGACCAATAACTGGAAGTATTTTATTTTATTGTCATTTTTTTTTGACTTGAAAAGGAAATTAAGAAGAAGAGAAAAACAGAGGAGGACGAAGCAGCCGAATATCTAAGAAGAACGAAACAAGGAAGAGAGATGAAAGTTGATTTCTTGATGTTTTCTTGCTTTTTAGCAAGTTTTTACAAGCGACAACAAAACAAAAAGAAATAAAACTAACGAATAATCGAATAGGAAATAAAACTAAAAGTAGAACGAAGAGAATATAAAGACTTTAGAAAAAAAGCTGAAGACGGAAAGTATGTTTTTTTTGTGATTGAACGTTTAATCCGACTTTATTTTTTCACTCTCTTTTGTTATAATGGGGCGAGAGGAAAAAAACAGTGATTTACGAATATGAATAATAATTATAGTAGTGGAAAAAGAATTCGAAAGAAAGGAAGAAAGCTTATGCTATTAGAAACGGAGAATTTCGTTGAAATAAAAGTAAAGAGACGGTTCGTCGTAATTAGTAATTAATAGTAGTAATAGGTCATCTAATAAAAACATTGTGGTTTTTTTAAAACGGGCCATGCAGATAAAATTGATAGATAGTTCAAGGTGACTGAGTTTTAATTCACCACTTTACCTGGCGAAGGTGCGAAGGGTGAAATGAATGTTGTAGCTCCTAATTATTCAAAACCAATCTCTAGACAGTTATCTATCAAATTTTAGACACTCTTAATAAAAGGTTACGGACCTGGTGCTGCTGGGTTTGTTCGGTAGGGAGATCCTATTTGATCAATGGTCAACGCTCCCGATGTCGAATCTCCAGACGGTAAAGTCGGATTTGTATAGTCCCGCGACTTGTCATTATTGTACTTGACATTCAGCGATGTCAGCTTAGAAAAGTCGATCCGAAGGGTACAGCAGCCTCCGTAGATATTTTGACCATTCAAGCTAAATTTGGCTGTTTGGGCAGCCATTGGTTCGGACATTTGAATAAGAGCTTGCAGTTGATCTGGAAAATCTGTTAAAGGAGAGAGAAGAAAAAAAAAACGATAAACAATTAATAGATAATGAAAAAAATAGGGAAAGAAGAAGAAGAAAAATACTCTATTCAAATTTTTGTTTCATGACGTATGAATAATAAATGATTAAGACTACGGTATGCGTTTGAAAAATCGATTTTAAATTTAATTCTAGTTATACAAACCGGCATGACTATGATAGTCAAATTTACTGCGGGATAGAAAAGATGGAAAAAAAACACATACACACACACATATATATATATATATATATATATATAGACACGGCGAAGGGATAAGAAAATAAAATATCAATTAAATTAAAACTTACTATTTTTGCTAAACGTGACAATTTTCAAAACGGCTCCATAACGGGAAAATATCTGCTTGAGTACGTCAATGGATACTGGATAAAGCATATTATCGACAATCACTCGCAATACGGTTCTGTCGTCCGCTTGACTGGTAACCGGAGAAACGGCTTCGGGACTTTGGCCCTCCTGTTCCGTCTTCAAATGCTGATGATTGGAATATTGAACGTAAACGGGACGTCCTCTAACCGTAGGCTGTCTTTCAGAGTAATACTCCAACAGTGCTTGGGCACTTTGTACTTCGTCCATTTCTAGTAAGGCTTGATTCTTCTTCTTTGCTAATACCAAATTGGTCATACGACCAAACGGAATGCCTAGTTGGACAATATCGAGCTCCGTAGCGTCTGCCGGAACCGAACGGAAGTGTACCACTCTTGACGGTTGGCTCTGTTCAGAAGGAGTTAGATCTAATTTGACTTTCTTCGCGTCTTGACTCTCCTCCGCAGAAGACAGTTGTTGCGGTTGTTGCTGTTCGGCGGTGCGCTGTTTGAAATGGGAAAAAGGAGGAATGAGAAAAGAAATATAGAGGGTAGGAGGTACAATAAGACTTAGTAAGATAAGGGAATAGAGCGATATATGCATATATATATATTTTTTATATATATGCTTATATAATATAAGGGAGAATGAGAGCAATAGATAAATAGATAGATAGAGAGAGCGAGAGGATTACGTGAAAAAAAAAACTTGGCTCGTATTTTAATTGATTAGAATTACATAAATATTTGCATCATGTTCTAGCCATCTTGCAAACCTTTTGTAATAGTTGAAAAGGTAGACAAATACGCGCCCATTATCGTTAAAATGCAGAAATTAAACAAATGCACAGGCTAGGAGAATATAAGCGACATTTTATTCAAATAATCGTTCACGTTTTATTAGTGTCAATTTCTATCTGGTCCTAGTAATTGTTATCTACAATTTTTTCTCTCTCTCTCTCTCATTCAAATATATATACATTCCTTTATCGAGCTACGTATTCATATTTTATATATACAGTATATATATATATATGTGAATGAGATAAATCTAACTCTTTTATTAATACATATATTTATAGATATATCTAAAATGCTCTCTACACTTATTTACTGGTGCTCGTTTTCGTTCTATTCCTATCCAATAAAAGCAATCATATCACCTTTGCATTCCTATGTTCAATCATACCTATACAATGGTAGTACGAGGTAAGACCAACTGTTTACTCTCCTAATCGCAAATATTACAATTTAGGCCGTCAATTTTCTGAACCAAACTATCGTATTGAGAGAGATCGAGAGATTGAGATTGAGAGAGATTGAGAGAGAGAGATCGAGAGAGACACAGCGAAAGAGTAAGAGAGAAAGAGAGAGAGAGAGGTGCGCTCCCTATAGAACAGGTGCACCAAACAATATTGCAAAATTCCCAATACGCATAAAAAGGTAGTTAGGCGCTCCTCTATTTAACTAGAACAAACAGCATACCTTTAAAGAAACGTTCTGTAAGCCAATGGTCGACTGCGGCGTCAGAAAAAGGGCGTTGGACGGAGGAAGAGCGGCGGAAGTTGGGGCGGTATTTGCCGGGATTACGACTAGTCCTCCTGTCGCCGCGTCCACAGCTAACATTGTTTTACGTAGAGAAAATTAAGAGTAGAATCGTTTTGCGTTGACAGAAAAGAACAGAGAGAGAGAGAGAGAGAGGATACGGATCAGTGATCAGTGCACTGTTCCCGCCGCCATTCAATATTCTATTGCGCTGTCAACGACGCCGCGCGACATCTGGCGACGACGAACAGCGCGCGCCACCTAGGAAAGAAATCTGACCGTCCTATCACGATCGTTCGTGACTTTGAAAGGGAATCTACTCTTTGGGATTGTGATAATTTTTTTCAAATTGAAAATTATATTCATAAACATACCTCACATAAACCGCAATACTACAAAATGCTGCCGGCCAAACATCGATCAAGCGTTAGTCACAGCTGGCACAATTCCGCTTTTATTTCGGCGATACGAACTCAGATATACTTAAAACGGCCGGCGCCTTCATAAAACCGAGCGAAAACGGAAAATTTTTTAGAATAACTGGGCCTAGAGTCGAGTTATTACAGTTGTATTGTATCCAATTTCCTATAATTCGATAATAAATCAATTTCTGGTATGAAACTGTTGCTGAGTGCGGACGGCGTTTGATGTGTTTGGTGTAGGGGGAAGGGGGTAGGGTTATAAAAGGTAAAGGGTGAAAGACAAAGAGAGTCTGTGAGCGGTTAAAACACGAATAGACTGCGATAGAGAGAGAGGGAGGAAAAGGGATATATACATATATACTATACTATATATACAGAGTATAGTATATATATATATATATATTTTACCATGTATGTAAGGAGAAAAAGAGCTAGCTAGCTAGCTGACTGCTACAACAAACTTGTTCAAGAGTAGTAGTCTCCTTCCTCTCTGTCTAACTCTTCTACCTCACTTAATTCCAACTAATTGCTTTTTAAAGCCCAGTTGTTAAATGTTTACCTTGCCGGAATATGTTACTCTTTGACATCCCTTATGCATTTTTAATCTATTCATCTGTTGCGAATTATTTGCATATGAATTGATATACTGTATGTGGGTCATGTCAACTTTATCAAGTGCACTCTGCCGCAGTACAATATTTGGGTCACTGCAAATTAACACTAACGAACTAACATCATTAATAAAGTATTATTTTACTAGACCGCTTATTTACTCGTATGCTTTTTCATGGTTTTAGAAGCAATCTTTGATTAAAGATAAGATAAAAAAGAGGATATTTAAATTAACTTTCATTTAAGCCATGGATTTCTGTCTAAGCATTCAAAAAACGCACCTTTAACAAACGTTATTAATCTTTTCAGTAAAGGTAAATAAGACGTGTACATACAGTCTGGAAAAATATGCAGTATTATTTACGCATTTATTGGCCCGTAGATGGCGCCGGGAGGAAACTAATAATAATCTTGTTAAGAAATTGTAGTATATACAGCTAGCGTATAATTGTATATATGCATATATATATATATATATATATATATATACAGTATAATAGTAATAATAATAATGATAAATAGATATTGTACTATTCAATAAGCGTAGGCGAATACTAAAAAAGAAATGTTAAATTTAAAGGTCTACACTTATCATTTTATTCGTAATTTCCCTTTAGATTTCGCAGATTTCGAGGAGAGATGAAATTTGCGACGAGCACTTTCTTTACAGAGTAATTTAATTGTCGCTATTGATTACTTAATTAATTCCTTATTCATTGTCAATTCATTGCAACAAGTAAGACCAAGTATAAAATAGCCAAGAAAAAAAAAGACAGAGGTGGTGGGAGGGAGAATAAAGGAGAAATAACATACAAAAAACACAGTCACAAACCATATATGGCTAATGCCTAAAGCTATATTCAGAGTAGGTAAAACTATAAATGGCACGTCCTACGTAACCGCTATTTTTTGCATTACAAAGTTGAACAAATTTTCCACGAAAAAGACTACTTTTTCTCTTCCCTTCCCTATATTTTTCTCTCTCTTTCTCTCTTTCCCTCCCTCCCTCCCCCTCTCTCTCTTTCTCTCCCTTTCTCCCTTTCTTTCTATCTCTCTCTGTCTGTCTGTCTCTCTCTCTCTCTCTCTGAAGCCCTGTCCTGTGCAAGGCCGAAGAAAGAATAGAGCACGAAAGAAAGAAAGAAAAAAAAAGAATTCCTTTAAAGAACATTCTTTCGTATAACCTAAAATGAAATGAATTGTGTAAAGCGGCCGCGTATCGAATATTGAAAAGCTACTATTGCGAACCTTACTGTATGAACAATAGATTCGGGACAGGAAAAAAGAAAATAGTTATTTTTTTTACCTTCTCAGCAATTTTCATTTCACATTAGATGATTTGATAGAGAGAAGAGATTAGGGTGAAAAAAGTCATAGATCTTTATAGTAAGACAAGAGAATTTGTTGGTGTTTTTTTTTTTATTTATTTTGTTATTTTTTTGTTCGCTTTCCTTGCTTTTCCTTCTATTCTTTTATCCTTCTTCTTCTTCTCTAAAAATCCTCCTTTTTCGATTTGTTATTGTTTTATTCTATTTTTGTTTATGTCTTTTTCCCTCTTCGAACAAGTTGGTTGAGAAGAAGAGTGATAAATCGTGTTCTGGGTTTTTCACAATCGATGGTTACACAGCACAAATAGAATCCTTAAAGTTTAGGTTTTTAGGGTAGAAAAATTGTCTGCATTCTCATTCCTCTCTTAGTAAAATTTTTTGTTCTGGCCAACGTTATATGATTTTGTTTTTTTATTTTGTTTTTTTATGAAATATTTTCTCTCTCATTCGCTCTTTCACTCTTCTCCTAAACCCATCAATAAAATTTAGATAATGTTGAAAAGAGTTCGTACCTGCTGCCAATAAAGTGAGTTGGTAAAAAACAATTGAACGGCTCTTTGCTAAAGTTTATTCAATCAAATTTGTTGTTGTAGTTAAATTGAAAGGCAATCGGTTAGTATCAATATAATATTGACAAGCACTCCAGTTCAAAATGTTTATTTAGAGAATTTTATTTGAGATTATGACGAATGAAAAATTCAGGCGCCAGATGGCGATAAATATTTTTTTTCAACAAAAGAATATAAGAGAATAATAGAAATAACAAAAAGAAAAAAAATACATAAAAATATTGAATAGTTCGAAAAAGTGCTCAAGTAAATTTTTTTTCTATTTTTTTTTTAAAAAAAAAACATATAACAAAATTAAAAAAAATTGAGATTTATATAACAAAATAACCTTTTTTCCTTATTTGTTATATATATACATATATATATATATATATATATGTATATGTATTCTTATATATATATATACGTATATTATATGTATATTTCCAAGTCTCTTTTTTTATATTGTACGAAATTTGGGTCAATTTTTTTTCTCTTTTATTCAGATAGTCCAATTTAGATAACAGAACGAACATTTGAATTGAATTGAACTAAGTTAATTGGCTTTTTTTTGGCTCATTTGACTAAAGAGAATATAAACGTTTATTTTTACCCTATTCTCTCCATTTCAATTTAAGAATAAGCCCCTTTCTCGTATTGTTATTTGACTACTCCTCCTTCCGTCTCTTTCATTTCTCTTTCTTTCTCTCTTTCTCTCTTTCTCTCTTTCTCTCTTCCTCTCTATCCCTCCGTCCCTCTTTCTCCCTTACCCCTTCCCTCTTTCTCTCGATTCCCGCTATAACCCTCCTAGTAAGATACGCATTAGAAAAATTTTAGGGCCCCAATGGCGAAATATCTTAATTGTTAATGGAATAATAAAAAGGCCTTGGGCAATATTTCTATATTCTGAATAGAAGTGATAGACTGTTGACAGAACAACAACACTTATCTTTTCTCTTTAATCGATTTACTCGAAAGATACGAGGCCACTGCCGCCACAGCATGTGCCGTGGTCTTAAAAAAAAACTACTCCTAACATATACTGTGCACCGTACGAAAATGCAATACATGTAGCTCGACAACTTGATATAGATATATAAAACTCACATGAATATTGATAAAGTTACTAATATATATATATATCGGACACGTACAATAGAAAAATATATATTAATATAATTACCTTTGTCTCAATAAAAGCTCTTTTGCCTCCTCTTCCTTCTCTCCTCAACATCGTTTAAGCAAGCGTTTAAGTAAGGATAAAAGAAATAAGAGAATAATCGTATGCGTGACCAAGTATCCATTGCATTTGATGTTTTGTTCTTAGCGACTTTGATTAATAATAGACAACTTAAAAATCAATCGAATAAATAAACATCTAACCATCATTTCTTCCTAAATATCTTTGAAATTTGCGGAAAAATGATGATTCTATATGAGAAAATTGCATAAGCAATTCCTTTTATCCTTCTCCTTCTTACTACTTTTCTTATCAGATGACTTTTTGCTATGTACGACCAATTTTTACTATCTTACTCTCTTAATCATCGCTCAAATTGTTTTATCTTAAAATAATTAAACATTCAGATCTGATATCAGTACGCGCCATTATATTGGTGTATATATTGTATATTACTATTTGCATTATATACATTATCTTGTTCTTTTTCCTCCTCTAGTTTTAGCTCTCTCAATCTTTCTATCCTTCTCTGATATATATGATGAAAAGATACTGTTGTCACCTTTTTTCCCACCCCTTCCGAGTACTTTTCAGCTTTGCAACTTTCTTTTGCCTACCAAGAAAGGATCAGACATATTATCCGCCTGACAACAGATTGCAAGAGTTTAGTTAACGTTATGACTACTCTTATTGACAAAAATAAGGTAGATATGACCAAAGTTTTTGATCTAGTCAAATTGAATTCTATTAATAATCTAGTTGATGAGTATAAAAGATTTGTACGTTGGTTCGTTTAACAAAGCTTTTACTGTATCTCTTCTTTCCTTGGTTTAATATTACTTTTAAACTATTTATTCCCTTATTTTCACTAATCTCTAGGTTTTAGCCATTTCTATTTTTAATACAGATACTTTAATTAAAGAGATAATCCCTGCTATCGATTTTGGGAATGTAATCGATACAAACAGGGCCAAAATCAGTGATATTCTCTCTGGGCCATTTGACCATTTGATGTGTTGAGTTGGATCGTTTGGATGGGATTTGGATAGCGATCGTCAAGAGTATCGTGAACGATTGGGACGTTTAGAATCTGTAGGATTTAGTAGAGAATGTGGATAAATTATAGATTACTATAGATGCTATTATTAAGATGGCAAAATCTACTGAGATTATCCGCCATTTTGTCGTTAATACAATCTACATAAAATAGAAATAATTTAACGAGCTTTTTTCGGAAAATTTTCGTAATAAGAATTTATACGAAACTTAATCTTCGCAACCTTCTCTTTCTTCTTCTCTCTCTTCTTTTTCTTTTTCTTCTTCCTTTCCTTCTTACCTTTCTTTTCTTTTCAACTAGATATAGTGCGTACGCGTTTCTTTCGGTGGCTGCATTGTTGAAAGGTTAACTGGTAAAATGTTTGAAGAAGCCCTCAAAAAACATGTGTTCAACCCTTTAAACGTGTTTAATAGGGATCTAATTTCAAATTTGAACAATTAAATGACAATATCGACACAAAAAACCAAAAGAATCGATAGAGAAGCTATCGAGTCAAATGCCATCATCCTGGTAAGGGGGATGGGACTAAAAAAGACACTCCCAGCCCAACTAAAGATGCAAGTGTATGTAGGAGATTGGGAATGTTAACAAATTGAAATAATGATTTATTTAAAGGCAACAAAGAGGAAGGGAATCCTTGAAGAGAATTCAACTCAGGAAAAATTCATTCACCTCAACTTTTAACGCTGATAATATTCAAATGATTAGTACTACAAGTGTTCGAATTTCAGAATATATTTCTTGTGTATTTTATTAAGTTTATCTTTTTTATCTGAAAGAAATATCCGTAATACAATATAAAACTTATACTTTGTCTTTGTCATATTATACTATATATACAATGTATAGCATTCATACATTTTTCTATCTCTTTTCTACTAAAGAGAATATCCTTCTCTTCTATTGAAGATCTTACACTTGAAGATTTGTATATTGGAACTTCTGGGAATTTATCTGTCTCTTCTATTCTTTCCTCTTTCTCTCTCTCTCTCTCTCTCTCTCTCTTTTTTACCAATAGAACAAGATATTGTTGAATTAAGACTGAAGAAACCGCTCTAAATAGGTTATCGACAATCTTCACATCCAGGATCGATTGGCGGTTTTAGTTCTTCGTTCTACCTGTTTCCCAATATAAAATCTGGGCCTTTTGTCAGTGGAAATTCTTTTACGATACTGTAAAGATCTCTTCGCATTATTCTCTGAGCTTGAATTATTTATGAACATTACTGTACTTGCAGTGCGTCTGTTCTCGCTTTAACTTATTACATAAGTGATATACTGCAAGGGAGGGAGCCGTTTATTAATTCAGCAATTGCTTACACCTCTCCAGAACCCTGGAGTGAAAATCTTCCATTTCAAGGTGATTAAATGAGAAGTATGGGTGAAGCGCCACCTGTTTCTAAACTTGTTGAAATTAACAAGTTGAAAGGATCGATAGAGAAGTACGGAAGATCTAACGGTTATCCATTATTTGGAAATATAACAATACTCAAAGATTGGAAACTGATCGTATAGATTGTGTAAAGTTATTACCAAAGGAATGACAAGGCAATTTTTAATGTTAAATTAACGGAGCAAGCTACTTTCATGCTGAAAGGTTAATATATTGGTAGAAAGCCTCAAGACCAATTAGATTCTAATCGAGAATAGACAGAAATATCAAGAATATTCAATTGGTTTAAAGGGATTTTTTTTAGATTGGACCATCTCCAATATATGATTGCCCTTGAAGAATTATTTGTTTACTATTTCCATTAACGTAGTGGCAGTTGCATTAAAACAGACTAACTATTCATATGATTATTAGTAAATACTACATTTAAATGGAAATTGATTTTCAGCTATAGAGATCATAAATACAGACGTCTCTTTTTCTACTAGTCGTTGTACATATTTCTTATCTTCCTCTTAGTAGAGTAGGACAATAATTAGGGTGTTTTGAATGAATAGCTCTAATAGCGGCTGAATATGAATCATAGGAAGAGTCATTTCTTTTTCTTATCTTTAACTTATCTCTGACCATTCTCGATGCAGTTTGATTAGACTTTTCAAGTATATAAGCGCGTAGGTTTAACAGTTAATAAAACTTTTTATTCTACAGCACAAGATGCAATTAAAATTAGTCGCTATTTTTCTTGCCGCCTCCCTGCAGCTTGCTCTCTCCATCACAGACGATGAAAAGGACGACATTCGACGTTTTATTAGGCACACCATAAACTGTAACAATGTGCCCGGTTTTACTGTAACCGTTGTTGACAACAATAAAATTGAGATGACGGAAGCCTTTGGAAGTCTCGACATTGAATCGGATGATGCATTGGCCGATGCTCATAGCAGCTTCAGTATAGGGTCTTTATCGAAAGCTTTTACTGCGGCTTTAATGACCAAAGTATTGGAAAAGTCTAATTTCAATATGGATTCTTTGCTGAAGGATATTGTTCCAGAGTTGAATTTGGGAAACGATATAAATACGAATCAAGCAACCATTAGAGATTTACTTTCGCATAAACTGGGCTATCTGGGCTATGGATTCACTTGGGCAATTGGTTTAGATCCAGTTCATAGCCGGCAAGAGTATTGTGGCCGCTTAAATCATATTAAATCGATTGGGTTTAGATGGCGTTATAGGTAAATAATAAGAAACAATTCTCTAATAGTTTTTATTATCCGTTAAAGAAATTATCTATTTATCGTTTTCTGTTCTACAGATATAGTAATTTCATGCTAACTTTAGCTGGTTGTATAATTGAAAGAATTAGCGGTAAAACTTATGAGGAAGTTTTCAAAACTGAATTAGCTGATCCTCTCGAAATGAGAGATACTGATTTAATAAGCAATATCAATAATTGGGATTGGAAAAAGTTTGCATCTCCACACTCTTATGATGATATTGATTCTCGGCTTAAGAGAATCGATAGGATAAATATAGAAAGTGTTTTAGGTGGAGAATCTTCTGGTGGTATCTTCAGTTCGGCTACCGATATGGCTAACTGGATTTTAGTTAATTTAAATGAAGGAAAATTTAAAAATAAAACAATATTCAATAGAGACGCTCTATTAGACATTCATTCACCGCAATTCGCAAGCAATTTTGATCCAAACAGCGTTGTAAGTAGTTTTCTTTATAATTTATTTTTAGGTTTAAACTAGGTCGTGCAATAAATTGCCTTTCGTACAGCGTCGTCCATACTTTCCTGTAGAGAACTCGCAAACAACCTACGGATTGGGTTGGAGTATAGGAACTTACGGAGGATATAGAGCTTCCATGCACGGTGGATCAATTAATGGGTTTAATTCTCTTATTTACTTGTATCCAGATATTAAATCTGGTGTTTTTGTTGGTGGAAATACGTATGCGTCAAGGTTGGCTAACAAATATAACAATACTTTATTGTTAAATAATGTATTTTCTTAATTGCAGTAATACCATGGTAGCTGTAACGTATTACATCAGTGACATTTTACAAGGAAGGAAACCGTTTATTAATGATACAACAGCCTGCACGTATCCCGAACCTTGGATCAATAACATCCCGAAATCGGCCCTGCCTGAAAAGGAAAAGAGTCGTTTCGATATCCCACCGCTCTCTTTCACAAATCACGTTAAAATGAATGCGGAAAAGTACACTGGAGAGTACGGACATCCACTTTTCGCCAATACTACTGTCTGGTATGACGAATCAGAGGAGTCGTTAAAGGCAAAATCGGGTCATATAGGATACGCTAAACTACTACCAACTATTGACGAACAAATATTCGTGGCTAAATTAATAGGACCAATAGAATTTATAGTACGCAAGGGAAATAATCCGAATATGACCTTTCCTCTGGTTTTCCAATCCGATTCGGGAGGAAAATATCAAAAATTATGGAACGTTCTTTGGGAAACACAGGATCCTGTAATATTTGAAAGAGGCTTATTATGGAATAACTAAATAAATCAAATATTATGAAGAAAATAAACAAATAAACAATTCCATCAGAAAATAACAAACAGAGTTGCACTTGGTGTTTTTTCCGTTTTTTATATTACGAAATGGCAAAACATTTGACAATAATTTTTTATTAATCAATAAAAATCAATTTAAATAAATAACTAAAGACATTTTAAATGCATATATGATGTTATATATAAAGAAAAAATCCATTACCAAAATATTGCCTCTGCTATTATCTTGATATAATTATATAATTGAAATACTTCATGGCTTTTTAATTTCTCTTCCCTTTGCCCCCTACCCTCTTTCTTTCAGTCTCTCTCTCCCCCCCCTCCTCTCTCTCTCTCTCTCTCTCTTTTTACTATTCTCTTCACCTCCTCTTTTTCTCTCTTTAATAGACACTTTAATTTTTTATCTTATTCTCTTCTCTGCTTAGTTATTTCATTAGCAATTCTTGTCTCTTTTAATAACATAGACTAATCATTAAATGCATAATTAAATTAGTATTTTTACTTAATTACTTAAATGAATAATATTAACTCTAATAATTGATGAAATTGGCTAATTACGAGGAAAAGACGATTTAAATGAAAAGGAATAAAGCCGATCGAAATGTTTTTATTATTTTGCTTATTAACTATAATTCTTGTTAATGTTTGTTTCGTTTTTTCATTTTTTTTTAACTCCTACCAGTTTTCATTTGTTCATCTTTTGAAAGAACAAAAGAATTCTACTGATTTACTAACAATTTCTCGGAAAATTCTCGTTTGGGTGTTTAGTTCTTATTTAATCCTGAATACGAGATTAGATCTGCTTGACAATGGTATTGTTCTACTAGCAAATAATAGACTTATCGTTGAAAATTCGTAGATTATCATTAATAATGTCTAAGAGAGCGCTTAGATTATCGTTATGAATAAATAAAAGAATGATAAAAACTAGTATAATCAACCAATTATAGTATACGTCTATTACTGTATAAACTGTATATTTATATTTAGACGCACTCATCTACAATCAAATAAGTATCAATTATATATAAATTTTTAATTGAAATCTTCAAGGCTTATAGTCTTGTTTAAAAGAGGGAAAGAAAAAAGGAGAGAAAGAAGAAAAAGTATTTTAAGATGATTAAAGAAAATAAATAAATTAAAGATGGTAATTTCTTCTCGGGCGTCTCCCTTAAATAAATTTGGTATTATTTTAATGGTCAATTAAAGTAAAATTATTAAATAATTGAAAAGAATGTGACGCCTGGAAAAAGTTATGAAATACCAACCAACCGTCGTGTGTTCCCTTCTCCTTCTCCTTTATATACATTGGAGGCTGTTTGGAAAAAATTTATGCCTTATTTATCTTTAGCATTCTTCTTATGTTTGTGGGTAAATAATCTGGGAAAATTGAAGCCGATTAGACGTTATTATTCCTTTTGATGGAGTGACTTTTGAATAGGATGCCGACGCATAAAGAAAGTATAATACTGTCAGAGATAAAGAAATATTTACTTTACGTCTTCTAGTAATAGAGATTCTGTAAATTCCATAGTATTTTTTTTTAAATCATTGTTTTTTCTTCCTGATCTTCATCATTCATGATTATTAATTAGCTTAAGGAAAAAAACAACACCTTTAAAGGGATTTCTACATTAATTGTCGTCGTTTTCTTTTTGAAAAGATGAAAATTTCCCCAAGGAGAAGATATTTTCTATTTAATTCTTTTCTCCTGCCCCCCTCCCCTCCTCTCTGTCTCTGTCTCTCTGTCTCTCTCGATCTCCCATTCCTCCCACACACATACACACACAGTAGTTCCAAACGATAAGATAGTTTTCTGTTAAATCTTCAGGAAAAATTACATCTTGAAGGTATTCTCCAAAGAAATAATCAACAAGGACAGTTTATGAAGTTGGGATTGTTTCTTATAAATAAACTAACGAGTTTAATTAAGACTTCCTATGATAACTCTACTTGGGAAATTTCAAACTCGTCCTCAAGCAGTTTTTTTGACCTACGTAATGACCTTTGAGCGGAAGACGAACAATTAAGGAGTTTCTTAGAAATAAATTGGGCTTTTTCAGTCAGTATCGCAACTGTTATTAGTGTCTTAGAATAGAGTCACGACTGTCATGAGTATGGAAGGAAACGAAAGATGAGAGGAGAGACACGAGTAAATACTATAATATATATAAATAATACACAGCCAATACAGTGTAGTGATATCAACTCAGCCAGTTTGTTAATTATTTTCCTATTTCAAACGAAGTAAACAGGGACAATGCAAAGAGAAACACTACAAGTAAATTGCTTTCACTTTTAGAAAAGTATTCGAAAGATATTTGCCCTTGACCTAATATTTCTCACTGATTTCCACCGCCTAAATACCAGCACAAGAATTGGCAATGCATGCCTTTTCCTCCACGCTCTCTGTTGCCCAAGCCAAATATTTTTCGCGGCAGAAAAGAGACAAGTGGGGTAGGGTAGATGGATTGATAGTAGGATAGACGGATAAATGATTAATTAGATGGTAAGATAACCTTATGGAGAGGCTAAATTTTTCTCAGGACACGGCGGATTTTCAACATGCAGAAATTGATGCACATAATTTTAGCTAAAGCGGGATGATAAATGGCTTTAAATAAATAAGAAAATAGAAATAAAAACTTAGAAGAAGCAATTATGTACTTAGAGAATTATAGTTTATTATTAACATCATTATCAATTCATAGTCGAACCCTGTAAATTATACTGTATGATAATTTAATAAATAGATAAAAAGTGGAGAATTAAATGTGAATGAAAAGAGAATGAGGAGATGAATTTCTTTTCATTGTATAATATTTATAAGAGGACGAAAGATAGATAAAAGACAACAAGGTTATATTCTTCTGTCTTTCTCTCTCTCTATCATTGAGATGGCTTAAACCTCTTTTATCCTTTAAGAGGCGTTTGGGCAAGTTAAGGACTTTGGAACAGAAACGTTAAACGTATAAAAGTGTCTTAGTTTATTTATCTCATATTACGAAGGACATGTATCTCTATTCCAGTTTTCTTTATTGATTTATCGTTCGTTTCTTTTCTGAAACGACCTTTGGCAAGTTTAAGCACGTAAATTCGTGCGCATTCTCTCTTCCTTTTTGTACGTAAGATGTCTCTAGTTTATATATAGATACAAAGGTGAATTAGAGGCATAAAGCTCTAATAAATTGTACTGGAATGACAAACGAATAGAAAAGTGAATAGACTGATAAATATATAGATAAAGATAGAATGCTAGATAGAGAGATAGCAAGATAGATGGATGAACTATTAAGAGAATAGTAGTTCTTCCTAGATATTTAATTCATTTATTCGTGTTCTTTCTCTTTAAATTAGTTTCATTTAAAAAAGAATAGTTTCAACAATATCATCGCCTTCCCTCCAACTAAGTTAAACAGCTTTTTAAGCCTCTTTGCAACATTCATTGAAACGAACGGAACAACAGCATTGTGCGCTATCCAATACTTTTGAATATTTAAGATGAACATTTCCTTTATCAATAAAACAAAACTATGAACATAGTGGCTTGTGTTTGATTAGTAGAGGTATTCGTATACTCTAACAGTTCCGTCTTGTTCGCCTACATATAAAGAATTCGTAACTTCATTTATATGCACAAGTCGTGGTTCTTTTAATCCGTCTTCTTTATTTAACAGTTCACCCACAATCTCTCCGTCGTACGATAATATTTGAATTCGACCAGCTTGTCTGTCTGCTAATAGAATTCGGCAAGATTTCACATCATTACACATACCGGCCGGAAAGAGTAATCCCTCTTTCACTTTTACGGAAGATAAACTTTTTGCCTTATCTACTCTTACAAATCTTACGCAACTCTCCTCTTTATCCGTTACCGCGATTGTACTACCGGTCACGTGACAGGCGTACCAGTGAAATTTAATTTCTTCGGGTAGCGCCTTTTGAATTTGGGCTGTCCATGTCGGACCGAGAATTGTTGCTAGACCATCGGCACTTTTGTGATGCAAGACCATAAGGCAGTTACCGCAATTAATCAAATTGAACGGATTGGAAGAAGATTCGGTTGACGCTGCTTCAATCGATTTGACAGTCTTATCCTTATCGGTGAGATCTATTACTTGTAAAAAGTTATCGACCCAATCCGTGACGTACAAGGTCTTTCCGACGATGGCGCACCTAGCGGGAATATTACCGTATAGATCCTTTAATTCAACGCCATCTTCACTGAATTTAGCTACAGTTCCTCTATGAGAAGAGATTCTTTTTACAAGTATCAAATTATCCTCATAACTTGACATATCCATTAGCCAATCGCAAGTTACATTAAATATATACTTTAATTTAGGCCTTTTGAATGTTGAAAATATTCTAAGTAAAGGTTTCCTAGTTTCCATAACGGCCTCCAAAAATGAATAATCGAATGGTTGAAAATTACAATTATGACGTAATACACCGGCTTTAAATTGAGAATTATCAGAATTGGAAATGGAGTATTTCAATTTGTTAGTAGCTTCTTTTAAATCTTCCAAGTCCTTCTGTTGATTCACTAATAGAATTCTAGTAAATTTCTTATAAGCGTAATCTATTTCTTCTTTAACCCTTTCATTTTGATCATCTAGACATTTTAACAGCTTCTCTCTCTCTACGTTTTTCCTCTCGTCGTCATCCTCCTTCTCCTTTTCTGTATTAAATTTCAAGTCTCTAAATAAATCTCTAGCGCTGTTTATCAAAAAATTATCAGGAAAAGCTAAAGGTCCTCCGTTTGGCAGTTTGGTTGCAATTCTACATTGGGGACATTCGAAAGTGTCTTTGTAGCCTCTACTCTTGGCTACCTGAACATGCTGATATAGACATTTGGCACAATAAGTGTGCAAACATGGCAAGGCTTTTGGTGAGTTGTACTCATCCAAACAAAGACTGCATTGGAATAGTTGAGCGCTGGCCTGGTCCAGGAAATTAACAGACGACTGATTATCCCTACTACTAGCTTGATCAGTATCCATTTGACTTGTCTTATGAGCTGCAATACAAAAGGCAATTTTTATTAATCGTTCTGTTATATAAAAAAATCTACTCGATTTAGTTTCTATTGATTATTTAGAATTTATATGTGGAGTATTAAGTGGAAGGCGAATATAATATGATAATGTTGGTTTTAGATAATTGAATGACTCGATTTTTGTGATTGCGCATTTTAACCTGTGATTATTCTACAACTCATATCTAAATATACCTTGGTGAACCTCTTTTCTTCTTCGTCGTCCGATTGATTGAACTATTTGAATGGGCCATGGCTGCAATATATGAAAATATACAAAAATATACAAATATCCTTTGAAATATCGGCAAAATTAGTCAATTGCAGCTAGTGGAAATCTAAGAAAAGTACTTACATACGATCTGTATTCCTAAAAAACTGCAGTGCTGCTGCCAAGCAGGGGCCTACAGCAAATCAATAATTCTTTTTACAGAGTGTATAAAGAACAGGCTTGCGGAAGTTTTTCAGTATGTCCATAAATGAAAATATGTATAAACATATATATACTAATATATTCACGTATGTACATGAATATATTGTAGTTGTATTTATATTTGTTTGTAACTTTGCATGGAAATATGGATATATATCTATATATCTATATATACAATGTATACAGTATACTGTGTATATTGTGTGTGCTGTTATAAAATGCGTTGATTACTTCATATAGGAAGCCTCTTGACAGCGTCTATAGATAGACTAACCGTATCTTTCTGGGTAAAGTCATATTAATAATCGGATTTCCCAGAGAAAGAAATTTCACGTATACAACATAATTGTAAAGACGAAGAAGAGGAAATGATGAAAAGAGAAGAGCGGAAAAGTGAAAAGCAAACGAGAAGAGAGATTCTAAAAAACGAGTAATAAGATTAATAAATGAAAAGTGAATTTCTATCAATATTCATAAAATATTTAAAGTAAACACGACCATTTATCTATTCTTCCTTAATTGTACAAAGTTGTACTCAAAATAGTCTTTAATCTACTTAAACATTTAAAGGTATTGAGATATAAAATGTACATCAAAAAGACACTTATCGATTCGCTCATTTCTGATAGGCCGGCTAGTTTATGCTAATTAAAAAATATTAGGGATTGGCATAAAACTTTGAAAATAGATGATTTCCGTTTGAAAATAAAAATGGTTAAAGAAATTTAGGATAAAAATGTTATTGAATAAGGTTAACAATGAAAATATTTAACTAATCCACTAATCTATTCATGGCCGACTAATCTAGAGAATTAGTAATAGTCTGCTTTTGCAGTTGTTTCGTTCAATACTTAATCGAACGTTGGAATTGTAAGCAGTGTCGTGTAGTTGTTTCCCTTAGCTTTTCAGTTGGATACAGTTTAATTGAAGAGAATATGAAGGTGGGAGATGAAATCGATGTTGTTATTAACATTCAATTGACTCGGACTTGAAAAACTAACGATTTTACGAAAAGAAACTGCAGAAACTGCAAAAAAATATGACGACTGTGTCGACATCGTCTCCAACTTTAAAACGTAAGAAAAAAGTCACTTTTCAACCGGATGATGTACTGGTAAATATCTTGGAAATACCACGTGATCAATCTTCTCCTATTCATATTCATTCTCAACAAACTCTAAATTTTAGCCTGCAAAGATTGAGTTTAAATTGGAATAATCCTTTGCAAAGAGTATACGGACCGAGACCTGGAGCCGCCGTTCCAAAATCACCTCAGTTCGAGAGTAGAAGAAGTTTAAGGGCAAATTCTATGCAAAGTCAATTTTCAAGTCAAAAGATCTCAAAGCCTGTTATATCACCGTCAAATTTTAATAGGATCATCTCTCGCCGAACTCAGGAGTCAGCCGAAAGAAGGCGTTTACATAACGCTTGGCAGAAAGAGGACGAAGTCGAAGAGAATATTACCGAATTACAAAAGAGTCCGCTACTATTTCGGCCAAGAACTGCTATAACACCTGGTTCGAGGTCCAACTTACCAAGACTCCATTCTAGCCCTTATAAACATTCCAGTTCTTCTGGTCATCATTCGAACTGGATGGAAAGTTTACCGAGCAAATCGTATAGAATTGACTCCGCTAACTCCATCCGTTCGGTAAGAAGCGATAGCGTTCTAGTTAAACGACCACAGAACTATTTTACCGTTAATTGGAAGTTGTAGAGATTATTCAAGACGAAAAAAGCTACAATAGCAACAAATATCTTTCTTTTAAAAGATTTCAATGGATGTTTGACAGTGTATAGATAATGTATATAAAGAAAGAGAAAGAGAGAGAGAGAGAGTCTGTTTAACTAAGACCAGTGTACAGTTTACTAATGGCTTTTTCAAAGATATCAGTTTAAACAAAACTATACATATTTTAAACAAAAAAACAACAAAAACTACAAGGAGATTTCTTTATTCTTTACATATTTTTTGCCTAAAAGTTTTATTAGATCTACTTTAATTATTAACATATATATTTTCTATGTTGAGTTGGTCCATTAACGGATTTAAAAGCCTGCACGGATTAACAAAGCTTTAAACGTCTGCTTTGAAAGTAAGACAACCAGTTGGTCCTGGATTTAAGATTGTATCGGATTTATAAAATTTCAATTCAATTACTTTAGGCCAAAATTATGTTTTTATTCTTCTTTCTTAAACGTAAACATAGCTGCTGCAGCCTCCGAAAATCTATAAAATAAAAGATAATACTTGTCATTGTTTTCCTAAGGACAAAGTTTACCTTTAGAATTCATTGAAATTATTAAATTATATAGATTTATTTATTAAATATTAATATTTAACAATAGACATAGAGCTCTATATAATCTGCCGTGAAAATTGCCCGAAGCGGAGAAAAGCTTAAGTAAGCATGAGTGAGAAATAGAATTCTTTTCCAAAATGGGAGAAAGAGAGTGCTTATTAAAATTTCCTTTTTCGTTCTTCTACTACATTGTTTATTGGTTGCTTGCTATTTTTTTATTTACTTTCTTTCTTTCCTTCCTCCTTCTCTTCACATCTTCTTTCCCTCTATCTTTGTGTCTTTCCTTTTCGGCCTTTACCTTTCCCTCGAAGAGATTCTTGGTAAAAAGTTCCCCTGATCCGAAAGCGGAGAGTCGAATTGCTGTTGATTAATTGCAATATTTCGACAATTAATACATTGATGGCACAAGGTACAATAGATAGGCGATGCAGTTGGATAAATACTTGTTGCCTCCTGCAATGACATAAAAGAATAATAATTTAAAATTATATTTAGCAAAATTAGCATCAGGATCCAATTAGAAAGGAGAAAGAAGCAAATGGAACCTACTCTCTTCTTTAATTGCATCGCTTTAATTCGTGAGAAAAGGATGTAGACTGAGACGGTTAACGATAAAAAGGCAGTTATTAGAAGAGAGATTTCCAATGCCGTTAAATTTTTCTAAGAACAACAACAGTTTTATCATTTACTAGAAGAGATTTTGGTACAAAAATATAATATAACTTACATCATTCGCCGAAAATATATTGGAGATAAATTGGGTTTGATTTAAAGAAACAACCCTTATCTTTTCGTATATTCTTAAAGATGAATTGAACAAACAATTACAGGTTGCCGGTATAATGAGAAAGATGGATGAGCAGGCTAATACTCCCTAGTTTTTAATGATTTTGTTGAATGGGAAAACAAAGAAACAAAATAGTATCGTTATAATGAAAGAAAAAAAAGTTGTCTGCTATAAATAACAATGATTAATAGTAGAGAAAATATAAAAATAAACTAACCAGTGAATATTTTTTCTCCTTTTCAACCGCCTGACAGTGTGCATACTCGAGAACGATAACGCTGGAAAGGATCTGCTCTTGGAGAATATGAGAAACAAATAGATAGATAGATAGATAGATAGATAGAGAGAGAGAGAGTTAAAGAAAGATTGAATAAAATAATAAATAAATGAAAGTTTACCGCAATTGCAGCCGACAAATTTGTTGATTGATTTGAACAAGTAGAAAGATCAAATACGCAAGATACAGTTGAACAAGCCAAAAATGAAAGCCCAAGGCAGAACTATGGAGGGAGGGAGGGAGGAAGGGAGAGAGAAAGAGAGAGAGAGAGAGAGGAAGAAAGACAGAAATAAAGAAAGAATAATAAAAAAGAAAAAGTCACAATCAAATATTTTGGTTGTGTATTTGTAGGAAATTGAAGAAACTGATTATTGTTTGTACATACCAAGAAAATAACACAAAAATTCATATCAAAGTAGTTTTCTGTACGTTTCCGAAAGAGTTATTGCATAGAAAAAGGTGCGGTTATAAGCGTCTAAGTAGATCAAAGGATTTGCTATATATTTTATGTTGACTATGTAGAACAAGAGTTAAAGACAAACACGAAAGGAAAGCTGCCTCTAAAAAAAAATTAGACTTATTGTTTTTGTTTTAACCTATATGATTATTAGGGAAAAATAACGCCTATTCTCATTCAATTCCATATCATTTACAATCCTATGAGCTAATAGTCCTAATCTTGGTCGACTACTTTTGTTTTCTCATCGATTGTCCCTTAATAAAGTACAATTTATTTCGTAAATAAACATCTAGGTTTCGAGATTCGCTTTAATCTAGTCCTATGTCACTATATCTTCGTTCAATAGAGTAAAACTTCTTTGTTTGAATAGACTCTCCTGCTCTCCTTTACGAAAAGCATTTATTCAGTTAGTTCTATTCACTTGATTAGACTATAGATGGCGTTATTAGGTGTTTGTTTTTCCTCTCTCTGTTTGTCGTTCGTTAAGAAACTAGCTAGACGCATAAAACGAAGAAGAGAGAGGAACAAGAGTAAAATGTGAGATAAAAAAGAAATCGAAAGAGTCGAAAGGGTAATGAGAAGGGAGAAAGGTAAGATAGAAAAAATTTGAGAACAATCTCGAGAAGAGAAATCTAACCGAGAATATTTAGCATAAAGGAATAAAAATATTTATTGTTTACCTAATAAACGACACTGATCCGGTAGAGCCTTGAAAGGGGAAGAAAATGGGAAAAAGTGACAAACCAGCGACCGGGAAGGGAAAAAGAAAAAGGGAGTGATAAAAGGATAGAAGAAAAGTTTATTTCATTACGATTCCCATTAGAAATCACTCGGTTTGTGAGACTTGAAATTTTGCCTGCAACTATAGCTTAGAAGACAGGTTAATTAATTAAAAAACCAACGGCGAAACACCTAAAAGAGAAATAGGATTAGTTTGCCTTGCGGTCTACTTTATCCTATTGTTGAATATGCCATTACAAAAAAGAGACAAATTTCGGGTTATTTATTTGAAATAGAAGTAGATAATTAATCCTAACCAAGTATTCTTTTCCCCCATATCTTATTGGAAATTTGTAACGTGTGTTTGCCTGATGAAGATTCACCTGTTCCCTTTAAAATGACCATCTGTAGAAAATATCTGCAGGGGAATAACGCCATTCTCGATGTACACATGACATACAAGTAGTATAATATAGGAGGGAAAATGGAAAATAAATCCTTTTTAATAAGATAATCAATAAGATTCTTCTCTGTTTTTGTGTGTTTGTTTGTTTCTAAGTTGCTTGAAAGAAAGCTAAAAAAGCTAATTAAGAATACATATATATATATATATATATATAGAAAAGGTATATATAATATATATTATTATGTAGAATATACAGTATGTCATACAAAATGTGTGCTGTTTACGGAGCAGTTGGTTTTAATATATTTATATAAATGATACAGTCATTTAAACATTGATTATAACCTTTTTGTATCAACTTTCCTCTTTATTTTTTTCCTTTGTTCAACGTAGATAAAAGAAATCAATCGTTCATTTTTTTCTTTAAATAGAGCAGTTAATTAATTTAGGTAATTAACGAAAGTTGAATTATGTAGATCAACTCTCCCTTTCTTTCTCTCTATCTCTCTTTCTCATCCCTTTCCACTTACCTCTCTCTCACTCTCTCTCACTCTCTGTGTCTCTCTATCTCTCAGTCAAAGAGAAAGACGTTGGCGAGGAAGAGAAAAAAAAGACTTTAGCCTATTTAGATTTGTCATTAATAAACCAGCGGAGGAGAATAAAAGAGAAAAAAGTTGAAATGAGGGAAGCTGATACGGATCGTATCAAAGGGTAGTGGACTATGTCTTGAAAAAGGAAAGAGAGAAAAGAGAGAAAATGGAAGGAAAAGACAGAGAGAAAGAGAGAGAGAAGGAGGGGAGGAGAAAGAGGAAGAAGAAGCAAAATCAATATAGTATGTATATGTTTAAAATTATTACACGTTTATTCGATTCTATCACACTTTCTTATGTCAGCCAGGTCAATTGAAAAAAAAGGGAAAACAAACTCAAATAGAAGATAAAATGACACTTTTCTTTATTCCTGCTTCCTTTGCCCTCCTTCTTTCTTTATTGTTTTCTTTTTAAAAATAACTTGGCTTTATCTTTCCTTCTTTTCGATCTATTTGTCTGTCTGTCTATTTGCCTCCGTCCCTCCCATTCCCCTCCTTCTCTTTTACACCGCCTCAACTGCACCGTCATCGCTTCTACTGCTCTCTCATTTGTAGTATCATCGTCATTATTGTCATCATTATATGTTGATTTTTCTCTCCTTAAGACTGATTAGAAAATCCTCGGAGATTCTTTTTAGTAGCCGATTAGAACGAGGCCAAAGGTCGTGATTATTTTACGATTTAAGGTAATGAGAGCGAAGAATAATTCTCTCATAGTAAATTAATCTTTTATGAAATTCTTCTAAAAGTAACGAAACTATTACTTTCTTATAATTTTGGTTAATGAATTCTTATCCTAGTTTTTTATATTTTTTACGTGCTTTAGAATGATTTAACTGGAGAGAAAAAACAGAAAACAGGCTTTAAAGCCTAACTGAGCGTTCTTTGTGCCATCTAGTGAGATGTAATTAGCATTAGAGAAAGACGAGGAGAGAGAGCTAGAGAGAGAGAGAAAAAAGTTGGCTATTATTATCTTGTAGTGCGCCATCTACGACTAAATGTTCGTTACATTTTGTAAACAGTAACTCGCAGATCAATTTTTCGATTGGAGCAACCATATTAAAACTCTGAAACAACAGGCTAAAATTAATTAGGAAAGCAGGAGCTTGTTGCCTTAGCAACCTATATCTTCAGCGTGAGCGGCGTATTGGCAAACTAATGAAGTAGCCCAAGTCGATCCTCTTGATAGATTCCTATTAATTGCGAATTCGAATTAATTGCTGCATTATTAAAGCGCTCGAAAAATCTTGAGAATCGACCAGATCGATTGATTGAACACGCACTGTTGTTTTGTTCAAATCCCTTTCTTGTAGTATATATACCGTATATATAAGAAGTATGTATTTTTAGATTTAAATATCTTTTCGCTATTAAATCATCATTTTCTCCTCCTTTTGTTGCTAATTTTTCCCTTTTTTCGATTGAGAATATCAAATACAGACTTAGCGGATTATAATCCTTTAAAACTCTTACTAGCTACAAAAAAACCACCGCCCTTACTAATCTGTAAGGGATTTTGACCAAATCGGTTTCAGTTCAAAATCTCTTCCCTTTACCAATGCCTACGAGAGTTGTTTGTCAAACAATTTCACGTACTCTTGAACATATATGTTCTGAGTACACACACTAAATATGTTTAATAAACTGAATACGTAGCGCAAATAAGACATTGCTTCTCTTTCTCTGCCGCTTCATTTTTACTTTTATCCTCTTTATTTCATTCAATCTTCCATTCCCTCAGCTTCCTCCTCCAGAAGGAAGAGAAACGTCAAGACGTAATAAAATATTTTACAAATCAACTGACGGTTGTAAGGAAGAGAGAGAGAGAGAGAGAGAGAGAGGGAGCTGAAAGAAAAGAGAGCAAAAAAAAGAAGAGAAGCTTTCAAAATGAATGATAATAAATTATTCGTTAATTTTACCAATTACGCGAAATTTAATAAAAGCGCACACGAATTGAAAGGAAACGATTAAACATTTATTTCTTTATCCTTTACTTTCCTTCTCTCTTTTTTTTTAAATAAAGTTTTAATATTGTAGTAGAACTGCATTGGGTTAAAAATAGATTATTGCAGTATATTTATAATAAAATATAACGATGTAAAGGTAATCTTTTGTAATTCTTTACTATATATTTCTTAAGTAAAAGCTTTAAATACGGAAATAAATACGGTGAGCTGCTACTTAAAAGAGAAAAAGTTGGTAAAACATTGATTAAAAATTATTACTTATGCACAGGCTTTATAAGAATTTAAAGATAAACTATAAAAGATATTGCAGTTTGTACTGTCGCCGGCCTCATGTGCTTTTCTTTCATTTATAAATATTATAATATAGGTCTATATAGGTCTATATGTTCTCTTATTAATTTATCTTTTGGCGTAGACATAAACTATATATATATATATATAGTTTATATATAGTAAATACAGTAAATATACTGTATACTGTATATATGAGAGCATATCATTTAATTATAGGCTATAACCTTTAAGCGTATGTTGAAATGTTTGAATGAAAATTATATTATATACAGCCTGTATAAAGTATAAAGTAAAAAAAAACTCTACCCGGATAAAGATGCCTGCTGGTTTCTCATTTTGAGATCATTTTGAATTCTAATCGTGTCGAAACACGTAGAAATGAAATGAAATACGGCCATCATTAAAAATTTACCTAACGCCCCAATATGCAGCCATAAGCAATTCCATCTGTTACCTTGTGAATTTTCTAGTTGACTTTATAGGCACGTTTCTCTTTTTATTAACCTTATGTATGTATATATCTATATATCCATATATCTATGTATACATATGTAGAGAGAGAGAGAGAGAGAGAGAGAGAGATAGATAGATAGATAGATATATACTCTACTCTTTTTAAAAAATTTAAACAAAGAACTAGGTACAAAAAGTCTTAAGTATACGTCGAATCAATAGAATACAGGTTAATTTAACGTGCAGCAATTAAAAGTGGATAACCGGTGTGCCAAATAGAAATAGCAAACTGTTAAAGGCGAAGAAAAAAATTCTTTTCTCTTTTTTTTTCAATTGAACACAAAAAAAAGACATGAATGAATTATAGAAAAAAAAGAATATGTTTGGTAGAGATAGACAGATCGTCAGAAAGAGGGAGAGGCAGAGAGGCAGAGAAAAGTAATGAATGAATGAGAGAGGAAGGGAAAGGGAGGGAAAGGGGTGAATAGAGGAGATGAAGAAGGAAGAGAAAAAGAAATTGAAAAGAAAAACCGTTTTTAAAAAGAAAGAGAAAAGAATTAAAATGAATTAATAATAGAATGAAAAATTTCTCCTTCTTTAAATTAAGAGAATATGAGAAAGATTGAAGAGAGTAGATAAAAAAGAAAAGGGAGAACATTTAAAAAAAAAGACATTTAAATTATTCATGAGATGCAAGCCAACTATTTTTGTTTTTATGGAATTCGGACCGAAATTTACATTAGTCTCTAAATTTCATTATCTGTTTTTCTATTTAATAGAATGTGGGTGTCGAAGCTGTTTATGAAATAATTTTATAGATTTTTGTAAACGAATATAACTTGGCTTTTTTTATCATCTTCTCTCATATTCTCTCTCTCTCTCTTTCTCTCTCTCTCTCTCTCTCTCGTATTTATTATTGACCCATTTATTTGTTATTTATTTATTTATTTATTTATTTAATTTTTCCTATTTTGAATTTCTAGTTAAAGAAGATAAAAATCAAAAGAGAAATAAAACTAAAAGACGAATGAAAAAAGCAGTTCATCAATGAATGCCCTGTTAAATTCAATTAATTCAATTGCAGGATAGTCACGCCAATGGCTTGTAGTGTTTTATAGACGGCTTTAAAATGCAATAATAAAGCCTACTTTTAGCGGAGAAGTCTGATTTTACCCTGATGTTTTCAAGAAAGCTATGCTATTAAAAAATTGATGAGAAATTGATTCAAATAAATAGTTAATCTTTAAAGTAAATAAAAAAAAACATTACAAAAGAATAAGACGGTTACTACATATGCTATATATACCGTATATATATATTATATATTACTTGTGTATATTACTAAAGGAAACGCCTTTTCTTAGGATCAATACAAAATACTTGAATAAGATTATTTAATAGTTTTTAAACTATATAATTTTACAATTGTCACAAAAGAATATAAACTTACGGTAACATAAGCTTTACACCGCCATCCTTTAGCCTAATCACTCGCTTTATCATGCGATTCCCCACTCAAGGGTATCGATGTAAACCGATCCTTTTTACAATTTTTTCATCTCAATTTTTTTCGCTTGATCAAAACTAAAAAAAAAGTGTTTATTCTCTCTGCCTCTTGCCATTTAAAATTAGACTTAAAAAAGAAATTAAAGAGATGAAGAGAGAGAGAGAGAACCGACTGATCTGAAAATAAACTGCATCTATATTTACAAACATGTACTTAAAAAAAGAAATAGTTTTTTACTTTTATCTGTTTGATTCTTTTACTTTTTAATTTTAGATAATAAAAAGTGTGCAACTATTGCAAATTCTGTAATAAACGAGAGCTGAGAAAAGACAGTACTTTAGATGATTTAAATGAATAACAACTAATCCATGTATACATTGGTATATAAATATATATATATATATATACATTTAAATTGAATACACAGTATATATAGAATTACTAGGTTTATGTATTCAATGACACATATGAAAAAAAAGTATACAATACATATTTATTTATATACAGCAAATTGTAGGTATTTTAATACTCGTGTATAAACAGTCTAGGTATTTGTATGCGTAAACAAAAGAAGAAAAACACATAAAGATATATATATATTCATATATCTGTATAAATGTATGTAAGTGTGTATATTTATTTTCTAAAAGGAGATTTGACGTTGTAATTGTGTAAAGTAATATGTTAATATTTTTTACCAATTATCTTCGTCAATAGCCGGAACGCATTATTCCTTGAGAAAAGGTTATTTTACTAATAATGTTATAACGACATTAGCTGTACGAGTGCTAATCTTAATATTATAATAATGCTAAGGTTTATTAAGAGGAAAATCTTTCAACATGCCTGCAGCCACACGTTTAGTTCAGACAATAGGACTATAATAGGCCCAAAACAGACTTTGATTAGGATCAGTATTTTTAAGAGACTCTAAGCTCCTAGTCTATAAGGCATTTGAGAAGATTTTGGAATAGTAAACGCAAATTAACTAATATTGAATAGTATTAATCCATTCAAAACGAAAAAAACTCGTAAGACATCTCTTCGTCTTTCTTTCTTAGTTTGTCCCTCATTATAGGTTACGCTCCTACTATTAAAGGATTTTAGTCAAAAAGATAAAGGTGCACGAAAGATGTGCTCAGTATATACACTATTGTTCAACTTCCGACTTGTCGTTTAATTAGCGCTAATTTGGCGTGTGTTTTTTGATGAGGAGATGAATAAAGCATGAAAAAAGTGGCAAAGACTGATAGAAGGCGGAAGAGTTGCCAGGTGAGGAAAGAGAAGGTAGAAGAGAATTGAAGGATGACGAAAAGATTGATTTGACTATTATTGTTATTGTTCGCCTAAAACAAGATAAAAGTTATCCTTACTTTTGGCTTTCCTGTATCTGTCCTCTTTTCGTTCCCCCTTTCATTTATTCTTTCCCTGACTGTCTCTGTCTGTCTGTCTGTCTGTCTGTCTCTCTCTCTCTCTCTCTCTCTCTCTCTATATATATATATATATATATATGTCTCTCTCTCTACCTGGCAGGTAATTGAAAATTTGATTTAAGAAAAAGAAATTTGCTTATTGGCTTGGAAAATAAAAAAGTGATAATTTTGACGAGTCAATTAGCAAAATTGCGTATCCATTAAATAGATCAAATGAAGAGATTAAATAAAAAAATAAATACCTTTTATTTAATCAAATACCCAAAGTGGAGAAAAAGAGAGAGAATGATAAAATGACTGTCGATTTATACTGTATAAGGAAACATATAGCGGCTCTTTTTCTCTCAATCTCTCACATCTATAATAGTATTCAAGGTGTTTATATATAGGCTAAAATTTGAACGAGTTATTATCTATTGTGTATATTAATATTAAGTATATTCCTGATTGATGAATGTGCCGTCTCCGTCTCCCATTCTACCGCTATTCTTCCGTTTGATAACTAAGTTAAGTTAGAATATGTACCAAGATAATTTAAAGCTAATCCATTTTGGGTGTGGCTTGTAAATGTTTCTTTACTAAAGAGAAAAGGAGTAAAGTAACCTGCTTCATCTATTTATCTTTAAAATAGCACTTGTCAGACAATCTATTGCGCTTAGATGAACTTTTCAAGATGATTAGCTAACCGGATGACGACAATGACGTTAACTAAATAAAAGACTTGATTTTATTCAATCCCTTTTCTTATGGATTAGAATTGAAAGAAATTTTTTTCTTTCACACGAACCCCAATTTTTTGTATCTATTTATAAAATTCAGCGCTACTCCTCTATTCCTCTCCTACGTTCTCTCCCTCTCACCTCTCTCCCTCTTTCTCTCTATATTTACCCGTTAATTTCATCATAATATTCACAGTTTGTTATTCGTCTATCAATTCATATTATTTTCCCCAATTTAACGATACAACACCCAACCGCACAGCTTTTGTCCAATCAAAGGCTTCTTATTCCGTGACGTCACTTTTCGAATAAAACGGCGCCACCGTGGGAGAACAGGTAAAAAAATCGGCAGACAGTCATATCCGAGCCAGCGAAACACATGCTTGCAAAGTGAAATGGCTTTGAATACGGAAAATTCGATAGCTCTTTCTCAAAGTATGGATTCGGTTAATACGAATCCCGACGAAGAAGTAAGTCTACGTTAATTCTTTTATATTTTCATTTTTGTTTTAGGTGTGATGTTTGAGTATAATATTCTATTTCTCCGTAATTTGTATAACAATGATTTTGAACGTGTAATTACGGTGTACGTGTATGAATATATGTATGTATGTGCGTGCTTGTACGTGTGTGTGTGTGTGTGTTGTGGAGTGAACGAATGATTGAATAATAAAACTATACATTCGAAGAGATAGGAAGAGAATACAAAAAGGAAACAGAAAAAAGAAATCATATATATATATATATTAATTTACCTTTATTGTTAAGTTTCAATTTGAATTGAACACAAAAAAAGAATCCTATATTTTTGAACAATGTATACAAATCCTATCAAAATATATTCTCTGCATATATTTTTATTATTTATTTTTATTTATTTATGAATATTCACAAATTTTTTATATACAACAATATAACCTTATTTAAATATATAAGGCTTTAGACATATATATTATATAGATATATATGTGTGCGTCTGTGTATACATGTGTTTATTCATAAATAGAAGAAACGTATAAAAAGAATTTTTAATAGACGTGTATATAAGCATATAGAATGATTGTTTGGACCCTCGACTAAGAATTCTAAAGGATAAAGACAAGATGTCTATGATTGTCTGAATAGCTTAATGCGTAGGCACATTAATATATTAATATATAAAAAAAAAATATAAGTAGAGGGAAATAAGAGAAAAGAAATATGTTCCATACGAAGTATATATATTTCTTTTCAAATATATAATCATTGGTATATGTCAATAGTATAGAGTATAAGAATTGCTAGATACACCAAAGCATATATATTTGTATTCTGAGTAGACATATATACAGTTTTATACAGTTATTAATATGAATACAGTGTATACAGACATATATATATATATATATCATACTGCATTTATTCATACATATGCTGCTTTGTCAAAGAGAATGAGAAAAAGAGAGAACGGGAGAGTGAAATAGATAGATAGATAGATAGATAGAGCGAGCGAGCGAGAGAGAGAGAGAGAGAGAGAGAGAGAGAGAGAGAGAGAGAGAGAGAGAGAGAGAGGGAGAGAGAGATATTATCAAATGTGTTTAATCAGATCCCTTTTGTTATAAACTTGTATACGTGTATAAATGTTTTGAAATGCTGACGAGTAAATATAAATTTATTAACTAATCATAAGAAATGTATAAATTTATTAAAAGAATTTATTAGTAGATTAAGTATATGAAATTATCTTTTACCAAATGTCATTACGGTGTTTAGAGAGCTTTGTGGAAATTCCTGAAAAGGTAAAGTTACTCACATAAAGCAATAATGGATAAACGTTTTTCTTTTTCAAAAATGTACAAAATGATGTACAGTGTGCACCGGCAATATAAAAATCACGTGTTTATAACGAGGCGGCGCAGGTGGCGGCGGTCGGTCGATACACGGTGCACAAAAGTAGCTTGGTAACCACAGTCTACACGTACTTAAATTTTAATTATCCTCTTTCTATCTATCTTCTTTCTCTCTGAACAAACTAACAACGTTTTTAAACGGACACAACACCATTTAGAAGCATTGACTTCTTTTCCTTCAATTCTCTTTTATAATTCACATAATCCAACTGGTGGAAAGCTCACAATTTTTACTCAGGGAACAGAGAAACAAAGCAAAATCGTGACGGCGAGTCTAATGATTGTAATAGAGAGCAGACCGACTGTTACGTCAATAATTAACGCTAGGTTAACGCAAAGAAGTCTGAACAATGAAATATATATATATATATACATGCTGTACATGTATATACATATAGAAATATATATATATAGTATATATATACAGTATATATATACTTCTTCTATTTTCTCATATTATAAACATATACTGTACATATTATTTCACTAGATTGTTCAAAATTCAATTGAATAAATGACACTACAAGATTTATGCTCTTAATCCTTTATATTACCAACTAATTTGTTCATATTTTCTCATATTCCCCCGCCCACATCCCTCTTCCCTCGACTTAAACGCAAATATTCTGCTTAAACGGTCGAAGGATACCAAATGGATTTTAAGACATCTCGATTACTTTTATAATGGAAATATAGCTTTAATCTTCTCATCTTTGAAAGTTTGCATGGCAGAACGCGCAGACGTTGAAAGAGACGCCTTATAGTAGCCTATATAAAAGCATTTTAAAACCATCGCTTAATATGGCTTCATAATTGTATCTATTGTGTTTCTATTGTGGAAATTTGATTGATTAGAAAAAGAAAACAGATCTGAGTTATTAAAGGATTACTATTCAAGCGGACTATTTCTGGTGAAAAAAAAGAACTCGGATTTTTTAAATGAGAGAATGAAGATTTATTATAATTCAGCTTTAAGGTTTGGTTGAATGTGCTCAAACAAATTCAACAGTTGAGAAAAGGGCCGATATGAGTAAGTGAGTGTGTGGGGGGGGGAAGGGAAGATTGCGTTGCAGGGGAGGGTGGGGGTTAAAGAGCCGAGGAAAACTAAGGATAAGACATGGCAAACAAAAGGGAAGGGAAGAAAGAAGAATAACGGGGGAGAGGGGGAGAGAGAGAGAGCGAGGAGAGGTCAGGGATTGAGGACAAAACGAAAAGAGTAGTGAAGCTTAGAGAAGATAGATGAACAAGTAAATATCATCGACTAAGCTTATCAACTGATTTATTCATAACTAATGGACAGTTAATAAAGAACAAACGACAAATAGATAATTAAAGATAAAAATTGAAAGTAAAAGAGTAAAGAGTGCTGATTAATAATTAGAGGTATGAGCACAATTCGTTACCAAGGCAACAGTGTCTTGGTGCCTGTTTCCTTCAAGAAAATGAAGCCAATTGAGAAGGAGGATACGTTTATGAAAAAGGCCAAGCAATGAAAATGGCGGTTAAGGGTGTAAAGGGTCGTTCGATTGAGCGACAATAGAATAATACAAAAAACGAGGGCGTATTATTAAGCGTTAATAGACTGCTACGGCTAAACGCAGTTTGAAAATATTCAATACACCAGAATGTTTGCTCGGCATTCAGTCGTCTGTTCACAACGCTTGAACAGTATCTATTTAGGTGTTAAGTCGCTCGTTGGAATATCCAGTGTTTGGCCTATTTTAACCGAGAATTCCGTGTAATTTTTACATATAAAGACTATCAGTTTGTGGCTTAAACATATATTTAGACAAAGTAAATATTTGAAGCTCAACAAATTTAACAAGAAAGTGTAAACATTTGATGTAAGAGTTTTTTGACTGTTATTATTCGTGGTTAGATAAGCTGAGGTACTACTAAAAGGAGAAACCAAGAACACTCTGAATTAACTCGAACGTTGCAAAAAAAATCCCTTTTAAACACATAATTTCAAATACGGCTTTCACTTTTACTGTGAGAAACTTGTCTAACAAGGAATTCCATAATACATAGACGTTACAAATGATGATGACGGGGGGGGGGTTCTTTTGTGCAATACTGTTTGAATAGCGCTTATTAATTTTACAGTTTTATTCTGCCGTTTCAATTCAATTCTCTTATTCTTTAAGTTGAATAATTCAATCAAATTGGATGATATATATATATAGCCTATCTTTGTGTATTTAGCGAAATATACGTGTTTGCTAGCATTTGTTGGCCCCGGTTTAACATCAATATAGGCGTTGTAATAGTCACCTGAGCGAGTGCTACAAAGGTTGATGTACTCTACAAGAGAGATATAGAGATAGAAAGAGAGAGAAAGAGAGAGAGAGAAAGGGTGGAGGCAGTCAATAATTTTTTTATTCTACCTATGTATCAAGCTTAATTTCATTTTTTATCATAAATTATACAGACAGCACGTGTTTTAGTAATTAGTTGATTTTATTCAATGATATTCGATAAGGTAGAGAACAACAGATGCTACTTAAAAAACATTTCTAGTTTTTTTATCCGTCAAACAAATTTTCAATTGATGGACAATCGAAGAAAAATGATAGAGAGAGAGAATTAGAAGATGGAAGGTTTTCTTTGCTTTCGAATAAATTATAGGAATAGAAAAAAGGGTGGAGTAGAAAATTGATAGTGATAATGGTGATAATGACGATGATAATGAAATTGAGGAAAAGGATAAGGGCGCGGTGGCGGGAAAGAGGATCGTTACAAATGAAAAGAGAAGAAAGAAAGATAGTAATACAAGGGGATGATGCTAAGGATAAGGTGAAAGTGAAAGCGAAAGAAAGAGAATATAAAATAGATAAAAAGAAAAGAATAAGGAGAAAGGAAAAACGAATAAAAAGCCAAAATCTACCGCAACGTATATAAGGATCACGTAAGATTATCGAATTTTCACCAGTCGAATTTCTACAATCAAATTAAGCACGTCTAGATCACGTCAAATTATCGAATTTTTCACGATCGAGTCGACCGCCTCAATATTCTTACAAGCCGAATTAAGTTGATCAGGATTACAGGTCTATAGAGACCGATTAACTGGTTTTAATCCTTCGTTTATTCCATTACCTTGTGCCGTGCAGTTGAGCTCGAAAAAAATCGATCTTACAAATTTTAATCGAGTTTTTGCACCGGTTCGTGTTGTGAAAGAAAAAAGCGCACCAGGTGTTCCACTTGACAAACTCGTTGTACTTTCGTTGACAAACGATTGAATTGAATTCCAAACTGATCTCCCTACCCTTTCCTCTTCGGTGCCTGGTAGTCAGCAGGCCAATTTCATTTCCACCCACTTTTCCCCATCCACCCCCAAAACAATCATTTCTGGGGCAGTTAGTGCCATAAACTGTCCTCTTGTTATGGAATTTTTCTAACTAGTAATTGGAAGATATCTTCCCAAGTATGACCTCCAATTTGTCAGCAAGGATGATACATAACTGCGACCGATAGTGATATTTCTCTCTCAATCCTAAATTCTTCATTCTCATTTATTTTGACCTTTGTATAACATACTCTCATTAAGGTAGCGCTTTTCGTTTGATCATTCACTTCATCTTGTTAATTAGAGCACGGATATTGCTATCTTTGAACGCCAACGTTCCAGTTAATAGATATCGAAACAGTGTTTTTCTTAGTCTGAAACGACACTAGGGAAAAGGGGATGAAGAGAAGACCGTATTAATCAAGTCAGAGGGATTTTAAAATGACTGCTTGTTAGACATCTTATTACATGTAGAAGATAAATACGGAGACAATTGTCGACTATCTTAGAGGAAAATCTTTGAACAAACTCATCAATCTATTATGCAAGAAAAGCAGGAATAGCAGGTGTAAAAAGGCAGGTGTGTTTTGCAGCGCTCGCAGCAAAAATCAGTACAAACATATCGACATCGTCCTCAGAACGACCTTCACCTCTATAGTAACTCATTGACAAATGATCAAAGAAGTCTTTTTCTCCTTCCATGTCTTGACGAAAGAAAACCCTTCAATTATAAAGCCCCGCTATTTCCTCCTCTGCATTCTATTGGCCCAAGTATTCATATCATACTCTCCACATTATTTAAAACGTGTTAGACTAATCTTAACAATTATTAACTAACTCGAAAGCGTTCTACGTGTTTTACGCTATTCTTTTATTAAGTGATAGTTGGAACGCTAAAAGAGAGGGCAGAGAATGTAATGATCAGTACCAAAATAGATAGAAAGAATACACGGATAACGAGAGACAAGGTAGGATAATAAAGAGAGAAAGAGACAGACAGACAGAAAGAGAGAGACAGAGACAGAGAGAGACATAGAGGAGGGAGAGAGAGAAAGAATAAAAGAAAAACTCAGTCGGAGAACGAAAAAAGAGGAGGAAATAATAGACCAATAGTCTAACAGTGTATTTAGGACTATTGAAAGAATTTCTACCTATTGAGGAATGACCCAACTTGTCCTGCCTATTGCAACCAGCCCCCAATAAGGGTATTGAAATTCACTCTTCACTGTTAATAATTATAAATTAATTAGAATAAGCGAAGAGAGAATTCTGAAAGGAATAATAAAAAATGTTGAAGAGAGGAAGAAAAAAGAAAGAAGTGTGAACAGTATATTTCTCTTTAGATCCTAGGAATCTATGGGCGTTTCTCACGCCGAAAACGACCTTCACCTTCGTTCGAGCGCTCGCTTTATTAACCCCTCAGCTAACCTCTTTTCCTATTCGTGCGTGAAGAAGGGAGAAAAGTAGTGGTTTTCTTAATTAGCTGCCGTTTAACATGTCGGCCATCTTAAAATTTTTGCCTCGCAGTCAGAGAGTGCATTTCTGTGTTATAAAGCGACTGTTTTATGACCGTGAGGCTATAGGCCTCTATTTGTTTTTCGGTCGCAAGATGTGTCTGTTGTATGGGCAGAACAGGGGAAAACCAGGGTGGTTGGTTGGCTGGCAATTGTGTACAATTTGAAAAACTGCTATGTATTGAAGTAGAATAAAAAAACTGTGTTTTGATATTTAACACTTTATTGTTGGAATTTTATATTTGTACATAGAAAAAAAGAGGGAGAATGATTTAGGCCTATTTTTTATCAGTGTTTCGCTAAACTAAGCGAGTAAAGAAGGGGCTGAAGGAAGAGAAGAGGTTGTAATATTTTAATGGCGTCGCTAATTATTAGGTATTTAGCCTGTATTCACCCAAGCATTTGAGTTTACATTTGAGCTAAAAGGCCGAGTATTTTCCTAAAGCGTACAACTCCTCCCCCCTCCCATATTTTTTACGTAAGAATAGCATCTATGTACGTAGTAGCAGTATTTTAACCCACTTCCGTTAAATACGATTACAAATTTTTTATTGTTGACATTTCCTACTCGAAATCGTTCTTAAGGCATATTGAATCAGCGCCATTAATGCATGGCAGATTGCTTGTTTATGCAAATATTACTACGCTAATCCTTTTGTAAAGTTGTTCTTGATTTAGCGGTAATATGGTTTTAATGTTGTTGAAACATACGAAAGTTTGATAAACTTTATAACTATCGCTATTCATAGCTTTAACCTGCCTGCAAATAGAATGTATGAGCCTACCATATTACAAAATTACTGAATTTAAAGAGTTGGTAAAGGAAGTTGGATCCGATTAAATTTCGAATTGAAACCAAAAACAGGCAGCATGCGAAATTAATTATGCAGAACAAAAAAAAAGAGGCAATATTAAAACAGAGCTTAATATGTAGTTCGGCCATTTTAAGTGTTGGCAGAAGCGTGTGAAAATTGTCGAATTTCTTTAAATAAACACAATAAAATGGAAGAATGATTTGAGTTTCTTGAAAAAGAGAGAGAGAGAGAGAGGGAGGGAGGGAGAAATCCGATGCTAGAACGTTTCAAACTTTAATGATTTTTATCGTGTTTGCTAAATTTTATGGACTGTACAAAAGTCGATATTCACGTTAATAATTCAGAGCAAAGTTGTCAGTAATATTGTTTGGGGAGAGAATGAACTGAAACGAAGCGTAAGATTAATTATGGAGCAATTTCTCGTGACATATAGTTTATTTAAATCAAAATAACCTTAAAAACTCTGCTTATGTTTAAAACAAATTATCGTGTCATTAAACCATTTTTTGTCTATTAGTTCTTACGGAGAGAGGGTAAGAAGAGATGGGAGGAAAAGAACGAAAGAAGCTACTTTCTTATAGCTTCTATAATCCAATATCCCCATTTCCAATTATCCCTCAAAATTACGCTTTAGAATATGTGTATATTATTTTAAATTAAATATTATATACAATATACCTGTTCTAAGATATATACAGTATTCTTAATATCATATAATAATACCCTATAATACGTAATATACAAGAGATAAACTACAAGTTCTCTATAGAAATATAGTATTGTATCTTGTCATAATTAAATATATAAATAAGATATGCACGAAGGATGTATTTTGCGGACATAAACGTATAATTGTTAAAATAACTCTATTCTCTTCTTTTCCACTATATAATTGTCTATACACGTATAGTACGAATGGTACTGTGTACAGTCAACTATAAAAGTCAGTAAATACGTAAAAAGTTAACGGCAAAGATGAAAGAGACGCCTCACGCAGGGATTTAGCCAAATTATGAACTCTAATTAAAAGAAAGTAGGTTTTTTAAGCAAATAGATCTATCAGACTAAGATTATAAAAATCTCTTTTCTAATGAACTGCCTTACTAGTTCATTATTACTCCGTCTATATTGTCGATTATGAGTGGAAATACTTTGGAAAAGATGGACAAAAGGTCAAGTTTTGAAATTAGGTATAAAATTCAATTTGTTCATAGGATAGAACTGATAGAAGATTGGTTGAAGAGACTAATTGCTAGTTAAACGTAAATCAAGTTATGTAGATAAATCCATAGAGTAATTAAGAAGACTTTCATACATAAAAGATACACTTTCGCAAAAAAAAATACCTTAAGAGAAGCATTACGCCTGCGGTTGAAAGAAAGTAAGACAGGAAGTACGCTAATGTCATTGTCATATTCCCATATACTTCGTCTATGTTATTGTGCAACATTAGCATTTATTTACCTTGATTATTACTTTCTTCCACGTGAAGAGAAGACGGTGGGGGGGGGGAGCGGGAAGGGAAGGGAGGTGGTGGAAGAATAAAGACAGTGTGGGAAAAATTTTTTATGGTCAATAGCCGATAAAGAATACAAATTCAAAGTACAAGAATGACTATCAGATAATTAGCGGCGGGGGAAAAAAAAAGTTTGCCAAAAAAGGTGCGTTCGTAGCTATGGCAACACCCCACCACACCCTGCTAATCATTGCTAATTGGCGCCAGGTATAACTGCATGTAAATTTTTTTAGCTCGCTTACAATGAGTTCTATATGAAAAAAGACGACGAAACGAACGAAAAAAATCGCCTACATTCCCCGTATTACACGCCTCATTGAATTGGCAGATGTACATTTTTTCTACATCAATCGCGACTTTGATGTAGGCATTTTTGCCCGACGTCATTAATACTTTTTTACTTTTAGGCCTAGGAAACAAGTTTATAACGTGTATTTATATAATACTTCTATATTGAATGTTGTATAATATTGTTAAGTATTCAAATCTATAGGAAAGATATATTTCATTATTATAAAGTATGAAAAGTTTTTGCGTGTAATTACGCAGCATGCTATTGGTAAGGAGCTTTCTGCAAGGTTATATAGCTCAGATAGCAATAAACCGTCAACAATACAAAAAAACAAAGAGAAAAGCTTTGATTGATTAGGAACTTCTTTGTTATCGATTTGCGTGAAAAATTTTGCTTGATCGGGTCGATAGGCGTCCGGTAACGAATCTAATTAGCATAAATTAAGAACTCGGCTCGCCTTTGCAAATAAACACGGACAGTTGGCTTGTTTACAGAGAATTATCTTGCCTGATTAATGGAACACTTAAGCCTTGGAGTGCTAAAAATGTTGTTAACAGTTTTGTTACGCTAAGTAGAAAAAGTAAAAGTAAAAGAAGAGAGAGAGAGAGAGAGAGAGGACAAGAGGATGAAGATGAAGATGAATAGGAGATATAAGAATGAGGAGAAAAAAAAACATATTGAATTCTTTACATGCAATACAATGCATACAATATATACAAATTTCTCTTCTTCTTCTTTTTCTCCTTCTCCTTTTATCACTTAAAAGTTCTTACGAGTTGCGAAAGGCTAAAAGTGTGAGAATTGGCTGTTTTAGAGTGAAAATCAGTGTTTTTCGATTCTAGCTGTCAGTTGCAAAAGGAAAGAGAAGGTTCCGTTTCCTTTGTGGATAAAAGTAGTATGGTTATATAACTTGTAGAAAAGATTAGTAGGGTATAAAAGTGCTTTAGTTTATCTTTGTTAACGTCAACTACCAAGTTTGCGAGACAAGTTGTAATCTTTTCGGATATCTATTGGAATATTGGTCGTGTCAGATTGGCACTTTTTGCAGATGTCTTAAAGACAAGTTTGCTGTATAATGCCCATCTTACGTGATCAAAATATTGAAAAGTATATCTTTGTTGATTAATGGAACACTTAAGTGCAGAGTCCAGAAAATTGATTTATTTTACGAATGCAACAACTAGTAATATTGCATTAGGTCGTTATCCAACTGAAGGGAATTTTGCATAATTAATTAAGCATAGCTCTTTGAGGCGCAAAAAAAGGACCCAAAATGAATAAGAGAGAAAAGAAGGGAGAACGTAAGCTGAATGGCTATCATATAACTATTTATTAGCTTTTTTTTTCTACGTATCGTTTGAAGCAATTTGATAAAACGCATAAAAAATTAGTGCACTAATTTACGTATTGTAGAGGTAAAAGTCTCCTATACCCCACCTATCAAATGATTGAAATGTTTTTGCCAGCTTGTTATTTGACACTAATAGTCTGTTGTTTACGATATAAAATTACAAACAAATATTTTTTTGATCTCGACATTGTCACGTGACAATTTTTCCGCTTCTTTTGTTCCGAAACTTAAAAAATAAAAAAAAGAAAGAAAAAAAAAACTGAGATAGTTTTACAATAATTCTCTTAATGTTCATTCCACTGTAAAGTAAAATGTACATGCATGCATACACACATAGATGTATATATATATATATACGCGAATACACACACACATACACACAACATACATACATATATACACTCATCATCATCTCCTTCTCTCTCTCTCCCTCCTCTCTCTCCACTCTCTCTCTCTCTCTCTCTCGCTCTCTCTGCACTATGTTGTCTCTCTCAAAACGTAATTAATTATACTCTATAGAATATAAAAGTAATTAACTAATTAATTAGTTAATTAATTAATTGAGATACCTTCTACCTTTCCTTTTCAAGATTTAGCGTTTAGCTGTCTATAGCAGTGAATTTTTCCCCCCGAAGATTTACTTTATTAATTTATCGTTATCCTAGGCCTATAGATTTTTCAATAAACGTACTTGTGGCCTTTTTGTTCAATTATGCACCGAGTTGAAAGAAAGTTTATTTTTTTTTATATAAAGAAGAAAGTATTGCAGATCCGTTAGGATTATAAATTAGAAGAATGGAAGAGTATCAACACCTTCCATCGTCTTTTATATAACCATCAGCCAGTTCGTGGAGTCTATAAATCTTACTAATTCGGCGCATATAGAAGGTTACTTTCCAAGTACAAAATATACAAAGGCCAAAACCACGCGGATAAACTATACACAGTGATACATATAAAAAAATTTCCAGATCTTAACATGTATAAACAGATGGCGAACTCTTGTAACAGCTTGAAAAAACCAGTTTCCTCGCCATTTGAGACGTGACCAAACAAGCTTTTACATTTTCTCTTTTTATCGTTTTTTTTTTAAAAAAACAACTTTCTACTGTAATTTTCAAGTTGAAAAGATTAAAGAGTAAGACTAGAATATTTATTTTCACTTTCCTAGGGCATAAACTGCTCCACGCAGTTGTCAACGTCACTTAATGCAGCTGGATAGCTTAAAGTCGACTATTTCTTACCTAAGTTTCTTCTTTAGCCTACTTTATCCCTTATCATCTACCCTAAGTCGAATATGTATTATACGTAATTTGTTTTTTGTCAACTTGTAACTTGTCATACAAATGTCATATAGTTTAGATGATGAAAAAAAAATACCAAAATCAAACATCGACTACTAGAGAGCTTTACTTTAGGGGAATGTTGATAGAGAAATAAGAGGGAAAAAGCAATTGGACGCTGCCCATTCGACGCTCTTGAATATGTGTATATTTTTTTTACCACCATTTAAATAGATCTTTTAAAAGAAAAAAAAACGTTCACAAATCGATTCCGATTATTACTGGCGTTACCATAAAACATCGTATTGAAGCGTCTACCGGCCAATCCAATAACTAGGCTAGGGCGTCAGTGCAAACGTTTACTGACAAACCGCCTGCAAACAACTCCCGCTAATTTCCCCCTCCCGTAGGTCACGTGATCAATCTAGAAAAAGTCGCTGTCTGATAGAATTAATCCGGCCAATGGGGAACGGTTGCGGCTGACAGAAGACGCCAGTAGCAGGTGGTCCATACTTTATACAGAAAAATCTACTGCAAAAGAGTATATAGACAGCAATGTTTGGTGGGGTTTAGGAAGGGCGCCCCGCGGCCACTCCTTCCGTTTTGTAATGGCAAAAAATTTGGCTGTCGAGTGGCTGCTGAGCTGACTATATCGACGGGTTCGATTTTTGTTGCAGTATTTATTTCCTTTTGCAGTAGATCGCGTGCAAATTTTTGCGGTGTTAATCGGCTGATTGCTGCGCTTCAAAGCACTCTCTTTACGTTTGACTTGTATAAGTGAATTTTTTTTGCCTTGTTCCATTTTTTATGACTTCTTTTACTATATGGTGTCGTCCAACGGAGTGCGGTTTATCTTTTACCATAATTAGCAATTTACAGGTCTCTGAGGCTTTTAAATAAGGCCCGAAACTGGTAAATATTTGAAAAGAGTGTTTTTTCTCTCCCACAGTCAAACCTTCCCTGTCATCTCTCTCTCTCTCTCTCTCTCTCTCTCTCTCTCTCTATTTTTATGTTCCTCTTGTTTGTTCCTCTGTCTCCGTCCTTCCCTTCCTCGCTCCTACCCCCAAAGCTTCTCTATTATTTCATTTATATAGGATCCTTAATATAATTTCACCTACAACATTGACTATGTTATAAATACGAAACTGTTACGATAACCAAATAAGCGAAATACTATTACTTTTAATAAATGTTTAGCCTTAAAAAAGAAATCCCCCTTTCTCCTAGGCTCACAAAAACTACCTTACCCCCCTCTCTTTCCACCCCCAGGGTTGCGTTTTATTTGCTACTTAAAGTTCAGATTGAGATTGTAGAAAAAAAATTGATATTTCAAGTAGAAAGAATGAATTGTCCATAGCTTTGAAGTAGTCTGGGGGATATATTTCTGATAATATAGTACTTTTATTCATATGCATTCTGATTTGCAATCTTTATATTTCGCATATACAAAGAATATTATATATGTAAAAACTATATGATAGTCGGATGGATATACGCAAATGAATACTTGTAAATGCGCTGCCTATATACATACATGTATATGAATTTTTCTTTTATAGTCTATGTTGTTCGATATTATATTATAATATAGAAGAGAAAATACAATGACGATATTCAATGTTTCGTGACAAAAGGATCAATAGCTATTCTTCTAAGAAGCGTAACACTTTAGTGATTATTTCCTTGCTTGTAGGCCTATTCATTATAGGCGTTTTTACCAAATTAATCTCTTTACCAGACTGGATAGCGAAAGTTTAAAAGTGTAAAACGTATTTGAAAAACAAATTATTTTTTTTTTGGGATATTTACTAGACTCCAATCAGAACACGTAAATTCTATTATACTGTATATTGATTTTTCATATAATAGAAAAAAATCAATTAGCATTCATCTGAAGAGTTATAGAGTAGTCAGGTGTTATATGTCACATGAAACCTCACAATAGGCGATAACGTGTTATGTGACTAAAAGACAAATATTTATATCTGCATTTTAAAGGCATTACTCTCCTTCATTCCGTCCATTCATTCATCCATCTATGCCTTATTCTTCCCCTCTCCCCCTCCTCCCCTCATCCCGTCTACAACTGCAACTATCTCTTTCCTTTAGCTCTTTATTCTCGCACTCCCCCCTCCCTCCTTCTTTTTCTTTATTCGGAACATCTATTAATCAAAGGAAATAATCAAAGTCTAGGTGGAAATTAAATTATGCTTTCTAAGTACGATTAAGTCCACTAGAAGAGATTCAAAATTTCTTCTAATCCGATTATATTTTCTGTTATTTGCAAGCGCTTTAGTTAGACGCTACAATTGGGCCTATATAGTTCTTTTGATGCTCACGCAGATCGTTTGTGCCCGTCAGTGAAGGGCACGACCTCATCCGGCAGGTCTCGTCGCTTTGGGTGTGCGTAAGATTTCGTTACGAACCAAAAGCAGTGTTAAATGAGATGATAATAAGAAAAATGAAAAGTGTTGAAATGGTTTTTATTCGGAATAAGCAGTACTAACAAAAAAAAAATAATTAAGTAAAGTTAGACGAAACAGAAAAACAGCATTCGTTACAAAAATCATGAATAACATGGGTGTGGTAGCTCAAAGGCAATCTGAAATAAAAGATTAAAAGAGGAAAATTTATTCGATATAGACGCCCATGTAAAAGGGTAAAAAAGGGCGTATAGACGCTGCTATAATTACACCGTTTTTCTCGCCTCTTTCATCCTACTAACATGAGCGTGTGATAGGAAAAAAGCTGATTTTAGCCTACACAAAATCCTATTAAATCTTCTAAAAAGCATTACAATATGCGCTCCTGATTTGCAGTAATGAATATTATAGTAAACAAAACACTTCTTTTTGATAAACTTTATGAATATAGGTTATTAGCCGGTGTATATTCCATATCAATAGAAAGTATATGCCACTATATATTATATGCAAAATGAAAATGGCCGTAATATTGATTATACACCTATAATAAGGATTATCCGCTCTAAGTCGTCTGACCCTTTTCTTCGAGATTTTCTCCCGTCATAAAAGCATTGACTACCATTTTCTTTTGTTTACACTCCACGAAACCAAATAATTTCTCCATTCTCGCCTTCTTTACAGCTTGTATGCATTCATTAAGAAATAAGTATCACATGTATACACGTCAATGGCTCTTTTCGTCTATTTATTTTCCGTACTAACCATATATATACGTTGTATATATCGTTTGATGTGCATATATACCCTATTAGAGTCTATTGCGTCATATCATCATTGTTTTCATATAGTTGGCCTATGTAACATCATTAATATACTCGACACAATTAAATATAATTAAGGCGGTTGTATATATAAATAAACTACAAATATACTAATATATATCTATATATATATATTAGCATAAAGATATATATATAACACTTACCTGTACAAATTTACTTTGATTTAGTCTGAAAGAAAGAGAATCGCCCTTTTAATCACTTTTCGTTTCTAAGAAATATGCATAGTTCATAGATAGATAGATAAATAGATAGATTTGTCTATTCCATATCTAGAGTATGTCAAAATATTACCTTCAAACTTAATTAAGATTATATCTATCAATTATAAAACAGAGTTTACAGTTTTCCTTTTAACTTTTAATTTATCATTATCCCTCTATAATAGAGTCGATCAATATTCTTATAAAAACTGCTCCTTGTAAAATAAATACTATTTTAAGTATATAAATAGACTGACTTAGGCGAGGGGAGGTAGGGAAAAGAGAGAGAGAGAGAGAGAGAGAGCGAGAGTCACACACAGAGAGCGTGAGACACAGAGAGAGGCTTATCAATGTTATGAAAAATTATTTCGAATCGGAAGAATAGGGGGGAAAATGGAACATGCTAAAGTAAAAGAAAGGAGCGAAGGCAAAAAAGAAATAACTGGTACGGATAAAGATAATCCCCTATATTTAATAGCTTTTTTCCACAGGGCAAGCATCCAAAAGCATTAAATGCAATATTTAAGTATACAAAATACTTTTGATGACAAAATTACCAGCTCAATAGGCCTAATTTGCATTTTTTATCATTACTAAGGAATTTTTGTAAATATTTGTTTTATTTTTGAAAAGGGAATGTTGAAATTGCTAGTAACGAAGATTTTTAAATTACAGAAGGCTTATTTAATAAAGTCCGATCTTAATTTTCATAATGTTTGTCACGAGCTCAGATTTCCTGTTAAGCAGTATAAGATTTTCAATATAATTCCAGACATTCCGAATAATAATTATCTATAGGGCAACGCAATTTTGCGTGCTTAGTGACACTTTTATATAATTCACTTACAACCTCGGTGCTTCAACGTTTGCTTGTTTCTCACCTGTAAAAAATTTACATGCAGTATATATACTCTACACGTATAGATTCTATATTGGCGTATATTGCAATATAAGCACTATATTTCGTAGATATAGTTGGAGAGGTTATAATTTCTCATACGATATACTGATTATTAGTCATGTCACTGACCTGAATTTAAAGGGAGCAGAAATCATGGTAATTTGATAGAATTGACATTTACCTGGTCAGTAATTGCAAAGTACAGGTCAATTGAAAATACTAACAATATCTCAATTTCGATTCACGTTTTTTATTTGATTTAATAATTGCTATTAATGAGAGCAGAGAGGAAAGAAGTGATAAGATTATTTACAGTATTAGCGATTTGAGAGATAGACAGACAAGAGAGAGAGAGAGAGAAAGAAAAAAAGAGAGAGACTGTACTATATATATACTTGTATATACTGTAAATGATCCAACCTGGAGACCAGGTAAAAAGAGAAAAGGAAAGAAAAAAGAGAAAGAAACAAGTAAAATGACGAAAGAGGAAAGAAAAAGGAATTTTTGAGGCAACTTTTTTAAGAAATTGAGAACAGTTAGAATAAAGAATAATCTATTTGAAGTTTTTTTTTTTAAAAAAAAATAAAGAAATTCTAAATGTAAAGGAGATTTTGGTACAATCTGAACCGAAACCGAAACAAACACTGCCAAAAAAACACCTCTCCACGCCCTTTCCGCTCTTTACACACAATTTATCAGACATCACGCCACGTGACTACAATTACGAATCCGTAATTCGACAAGAACCTAACAGTAATAGCAACGGGTGGTCGAAAATATATTCCTGTAGAGTTTTTTCCCTCTCTTCCCAATAAATGTTTCCCTAACTATTGTATGCTGTGAGCTGTGTACCTTCCAACTTGTAGCAAATAAATCGTAACTCTGTCAACTATTAATGTAAAACTAACTGTAAATTGCAGTAGTATATTTTACGTAAAAACTTTACAGGCAATGTTCAGAGTGTGTGTGTGTGTGTGTGTGCGTCTGTGTATGCATAATATATGCTATATATATATAGTATAAATGGTCTATATGAATGCATGAAGTATGTATGTATGTGTGTGAGGACGTATACATTAATACACATTCAAATTTGACTTTAGAATGGAAAAGTATAAAAAGTGAAAGTATAGATATTCTAAGAAATTGTCAAGTCTATTTTTCGTGTTACTTGTTAACTTTTGAACATTCTGTTGGAATTAAATATCTTAAAAAAAGACACAAAGAGAGAGAGAGAGAGAGAGAGAGAGGAAGAGAGATATAAATACATACATAACAAGTATCCACTTCTAATTAATATTTAATTAATTTCAGGTTAGAACTCTGTTCGTAAGCGGCCTGCCGATGGATGCAAAACCGAGGGAATTATACCTACTATTTAGATCTTACAAGGTATTTATCGCAGCTGTTCGATTTTATTCGCGTTTGTATATAGGCTTAAGTCCGTTTTAGCTAGCCAATCCATCCAGATATATATATATATATATATATTTGAAGCGAATAAATTGTATCCGAACATTCTAAACGACCAAAAGGTAAACCTTATAGCATTAAAGAGAAAAGAGAAAATTGAAAGAAAAAAAAATTAATAAGGCGTTATGTATCATTTATCGTCCATGTAACAAAATAATAAAAGCTCTCCAGCAGATTGTTATTCATACGTTATTTTTTTTCTCCCTATTAGAATAACGTTACAATCTAGATGTTTTATATAAACGAATAATGACGTTAGTTAATTCCGTCAATTTTTTTTTGTTCTTGGTAGAGAGAGAAAGCTATTGCAATATGTTCATCTAATTAGTTTGTTGAAGGAGAGCAGTTGTTTAGCTCCATACAAAAGGTCAAATTAGTTGTTTTAAGCAAGTATAGTGTATTTAAGTCTTAAAAAAAACAATTTTTACTGATTGGACAATTTAATGGAGTAATTACAGTAGTCAAGCTTGACTCGATAAGGTTTGTTTCATTGGTCGTTTAGTTGTTAATGGTAGGGCTAGAATAGTAGAGCTTTAGAGAGGGAGGGAGGGGGGAGAGGGTTTGTAAGGCGAAAGGGCCAGTAATTTATTACCTTCTATTAATAGACAAACACGATTTTTTTTATTTGTAAAACGTGTCTTCAAGTATGAATGAGTGGTTATTATCATAAAGCAATTTTTTTTTTAATTAAATTAATAGAAAAATGAGGAAATAAAATAGATTAGTAAAGAGGAAAACTTTCAAACTAATTATGATAAGAACTAGAGGAAGAAGAGGATAAAATTGGAATTTCCTCTTCTTCTTCTTCTTCTTCTTCTTTATTTATTTATCTTTTTCCTCGTTTTCCACAGTTCTTTCTGATATTTTTTATGAGGGTTAGGGATATATATATACATATATATATAAAATTACTGAGAAGAGAAGAGAAGAGAATAGTAGGCTATAGAAAACTGCTGTTCTTGTCAATCTTTCTGTCTTTCTCATTCTTTCTTTTTGCTTGGAGGAAAATAAAAATTAAGAAGAAGAAAAAAAGAAAGAAAGAGAAGAAGAAGAAAAAACTATGAGATTAAAAGAGAAAATAAAAGAAAAATGAAAAAAAAGAGAAAAAAAATGACTTTTTTTTATCTTTTTTTTCTCTCTTCTCTCCAAAAAAAATACAAGAGATTTATTTTTATTTTCTCTTTTTTTCTCTCTCTCTCTCTCTCTTTCCGCCAACTTTTCATGTTAATCTATTGAAAACCAACAATCAGGGCTACGAAAATTCCTTGTTAAAAACCATAAGTCAAGTGAAAACTAAGCAATGTGTAAGTTTATCTTTATCTTTAATGAAAAGTATCTTATTATTATCATTATTCTTATTATCATCAATGAAAATTTTTAAATAAAGAAAACAATAAGAATATTCATAAATTCGTATCTTAGCATAAGTTTATTTATATAATAGTAACAGTACAAAGAATTTGTACCTTTTTTACGCATTCAAGCTTCTTTTTCTTCTCAATGCTGTGCATGCAAAAAAATTCAATATCTAATTAATATAGAAGAATTGTGTGCATGAGCCGTATCACAGAGTGCAGTGGCATCACCATGGCAACCATGCTTTGTTTTTCAGGGTTACGAAGGATCGCTGCTTAAAGTGACTGGCAAAAATGGAAAGAATACATCAGTAAGTTGATTGTTTCCGAGTAGTAGTAAGAAAGAGGAGGGGTTGGAAAGGGATAAAAGTAGTCTAGCAATGTATTTTTTCATTTTTCTGAAATGACAATCTTATCCAACGTTGATGCTAAGCCATTCTATTTATTTTTATCATCTATACACTCTATAATTCAACGAGAAAGATTGAGAGAAAGAGGAAAAGAATAATAATATATCGGAGCTTAAAAAACCCATCTATTTACTGACGGAGAGCGTTTGATTGGAAGATGTAATTATTTCATATTAATAGACGCTCAATGCATTACAGTATCGACGCTTCCCTACTCTTTATTAATGGAAAATGTTTGTCTCAATTCAGCCGAAACAAACAATGATAATGCGAGTGAGAAATCTGTACTGAGTATATAGTACGTACATTTATAAGTATTCCCATATAAAACAGAAACATAAGACGAAAACAACTAGATAAGATTGTTGAACGACTTTTATCCCTTAAACTCTCCAAAAGGAACTTGTGCTGCCTTTTAGCGGCAATTTTTTTAACTAAAAAAAAACATTCTGAATTAGAATATACTTATGTTTGTTTTTTCTTTTTTTTTTCATAAAATCCTCATTCCAACCACAAAAAAAACCAAAAAACAAACCAAACAAACATTTTCCAACAGACGGTAAAATTTGAGAATATTAACAAAAAACTCCCTTTCCCCATTCCAAAAAACAAAAAACTAAACAAAATAAGAATTTCATTATAATCTTTTTTCAAAAATTATCCAATCAAAGAAAACATTAAAGCAAATGATATTTTCAATAATAAATCACTAAGAGTGTAAAACTTTTATTTATTCATTTATTAATTATTCTTCATTTTCATCTTTATTTTCTCTTCCTTTATCTCTTTCTTCTTCTTCTTCTACTGCTCCTCTTCCTTCTTCTTCTACCTCCTATTTCAATACTGTATCTTGATGGTTTTTCCTTGATATTTTAAAATATATATCAACCAATATACAACTATATATATATATATATATATCGTTGTAGAGATTTATATAAACTCTCATGTTTTTCTCATGCTTTGGGCATAAACAGTTGATGATGCATGAACATAATCAACTGTAATTAAAATTTATATCTTGTTATGCTATTTTTTTTGCAGTGGTTCACTTAAATTTTGTAGAAGAAGAGCATTTTTCCTTTCTATCTTTTTCCAAGCATCATCATAAAGTGAATGATATAAATAAGGGTGTATATAAATATATATATATATATATATATATATACTATATAGACTGTATACTGTATATGTATACATGAAAATCTATAAATAGATATTAATACTCGAGTTATTTATATCATTTAGTTTATTATTTTTCCTACGCTACTTATCGCTCTTTCTATTTCACTAATACTATAATACTATTATCATCATTTTTATTATTTATTATTACTGTTATTATTACTATTATTATCAAAGCAGGAAAATAGGCCTATTTATAAAATTTTCAAAGTTCTCTTTTGACTGAAGTGCTTTTTTTTTTCCCTTTTCTCCATATTCATGGTGTGCAAAAAATTCCACATTAACACCAGTTGCCGGTAAAATTCTTCCTAGAAGTGATTTTTTCTCACATTTCAAGAATTTTTTCCGAATCACCACAAAAAAAAGAGGGTTTCCAATTACTCGTTCGTCAATCCATCTACTAGACTAATAAAGAGGAAAAAAACAAATAGACTTTTATGCCAATACACCTGTGTCGACTTAATTTATAACGAATCTTGTAATCCTAAGCGAATAGAGCTTTAAAAGAGACACCCCTACTAGTTTATACATTAAACAGTAATTTACAGAGAGAATACAGCGTCTACTCGTAAATACTAAAGTATGTTACAGAGTGTATACCAACGCTGTATTGATTGGTAAGATATTTATTGGGTTCTCTACTAGTAGCAAATACCATTTGAGAGAATAATTTTATCATGTATCCTTTTTCTCTCTCTTTGCCGAGCGACGCTCTCTATCTCTTTGTCTCTGTCGCTGCCTCTCACTCACTGCGTCTCTCGCTCGCTTTGTATAAAGTAAGCAAACAAACAAACAAAGTGTTATCGCTATTAGCAAAGACCAAAGAAATATCCTAGTAAGAGAAGAGAAAAGAGAAGAAAAGAGATTTCACATCTCTATGTCTATTTGTTGTAATTAGAATAGACAAAATGAATTAAATTAATCCATATTAAGAGGAGAAAAGAAAAAGTTAAACGGCCAATATCTGTTAAGATAGTTACGCTCTTTTCCTATCAATCGTGTAGGAAAGCGTCGCAATGGAAGAGAAGAAAAGTTTTCTTTTCCCCTTTTCTTGTCTTTTATGTGATTTTCATAATTCGAGTAGTTGGAAACCTTCTATATATTGTTTTATTTTTTTTTATCACTCCTCTTATCTCTCTATCATCTTATTCATTTATTTATTCAATCATTATTTTGTTTTTTCTATTCAATCGAACCTGTTTAGACTCTAAAGATAATTTTAATTATTAAATCTATATTAATTATTATAATCGATTGGCTTCTTTATTCTTTAATTTCTTCCAACAGCCAGTCGGTTTTGTGACATTCGCGTCGCGAATATTGGCAGAAGCGGCGAAACAAGATCTTCAAGGAGTCCGATTCGATCCGGATCTACCGCAAACACTGCGCTTAGAATTTGCGAAATCTAATACGAAAGTGACGAAACCTAAACAACAGTCGCCCCAACCTGCAGCTACTCATCCCACCGCTCTTTTCCATCCCTTAACGGGGCGTAAGTACATCATTAGATTATTTTCATGACGTCAAAGTCCCTTTTTACCTTTGCTCATGTACATGCAAACAGCACTAGTACTTACAGTATAAAGGAATATTAATAAAGAATGCAGATTTTCTAGTGCATCCAACCGTTATTAGGCTTATTTATCACTTCGCTTGAGTTCGACTTCAAAGCTGATAAATATTCATGTGAAGCAGCAGATACGTGGTCTCTTTAATTTGTGCTGAATGATGTAAGAATCGATAGAAAAGAGAGGGTATGATAGACAGGCAGATAGATAGATAGATAGATAGATGGATAAATAGAATGAAATGAAAGAGAAAAGAGAGGGCAAATTAGCCGAGCTAGAAAAGGAAAAAGCTTGAAATATTCAGAAATGAAAGATTATCCCCCTTCTAGTTCTATTCATCCTTTTCCTTTTTTATGTATATGATTAGGAAATTATTCTCCCTCTATTATTCATTGTTCTCCATTTTTTCTCTGCCTTTTTTAATTAAATATTGAGGCAAAAAATGGAAAAAAAAATAATTAATTAATTTAGATTATTACGCTTAATAAAGATTTTCTAATTTATATTTTTCTCTTCTTTCTCCCGTTTTCTCTCTTTTGTAGAGGAATTAGCAGGAGCTGGCTTTTTTCCGGGTCTTGAATGGACTACGGCGCATCCTCTTGCGGCTGCTTACGCCGAACTTGCGCCCTCCGTTACTCTAGCCGCCCACCCGACGCTCATTCAACATCCGGCCCTGGCTCAAGCCGTTCCGTTCCCTTGGATTCAAACTCCGAAAAACGCCTAGAACATGTCGAACTTCGAACTGCCCCGCCCGCCGTCCAATTTTTCTCTTCTTTTTGTCGTGCGCGTTAACATTCCGCATTTGACGAATTTTTTGATATCTTGGCGGAAAAACTAGTCAGATGAGTCTATGTTCCTTTTTTTGTTTAGTGTTTGAAAGCTCTAAATTCTCAAAGACAGTCCTCCGAAAAATCGGCCCAGGGTTGCAAGGCAACATTTTAAAACGAAATTATTTACTCCACTAACATACTAATTGCTCTAAATTATTATCATTATGATTATTATTGTTATTTTCTTATCGTTATCTACTGATTCTACTATTAATATCATTAATTAATTCTCAATTAGAATGTATTATTCATATTAATAATAGAGCACGAAACAAATGTTCCATTTCAAAATAAGCTTGGTTTGGTATTTTTTTCTTAAAACATTAATTTTCACACGACAGAAAGCGTTATTACGTAAGCGATTGAGTTAGTTTGTAGAGTATTTTCTTTTTCCATCTCTCTCTCTCTCTCTGTCTTATTTATCTCTCTCAAACTATTATTTCTCCTTATTATTCATTTTTGCTTTTTCATCTTTTTTTTCAAGTGTTGAAAAAAAAAACTCTTTAAAAAATAAAGAAAAAGATGAAAAAACAAAACGAAATAGAAAGTAGAAAATGTTTTTTTAAGTGAAAAAAAAGCAAAAACTAGAAAACAAATTGAAAATTAAAAAAAAGTACAAAAAAGAGAAAAACAAAAAAGTATAAGAAAGAAAAGGAAAGGTTTATTTGTTAGTTTTTTTCAACTGGACAACCTCGTAAAATGACTGTCTTTCGCGTTTTTAGAGATTTTATATCTTGTTGAAAAAAAAAATTAACATATATTAGAAATTTGGAGAAAAACGCTCAGTTTTTGTCTATTATGTGGCGCCATCTGCCACACCGAAGCGTCCAACTTGCCCAGCACTAGTTAAAAATTGTGGGTGGCGCCACCTGTCGCTTGTGATAGGTCCGCCGAGGCCGTGTTTGTACATTGCTTATTTTAAATGGAAAAAAGTGTTAAAAAATTGGCGTAGTTAATTGAATTATATATATCTATATATCTATATATCTATCTATATATATATTAAGTATATATATATATATATATATATATATATATATATATTAATAATTAATAATAAATATGAAAATTCTAAGAAGCAAGCAACGAAATATACTCAATGTGAAAATTTTTGTTTGTTGTTTATGTTTATCGTTGTAAATATTTGAACAAAACAATTTATGATAACAATGTTGTAAGCCGGAGCTTCAGCTCAATATTTTTTATCCTAATTTTGTTTCTTTTTAATTAATTTTCTCGTTCTTCTTCTCCTCATCCTCGTCCTTTTTTTTTATTATCGTCTTCATTATCATTCATCAACTCCTCCTCCTTCTTCTTCTTCTTCTTCTTCTACTACTTCTTCTTCTTTAACGTATTTCTTCAATGTTTTTCTTTAAAAAAAATAATTGAGACGATGAAGGAGAAAATTATTAAAAAGAAATAAAATTTCTATATTATTTTAGTCAACGGAAGGCGTCTAAAAAAATGTTGAAAAAAAAAGAAACAAACAAACAATACTACTATCAATAATCAATTATTGAGGCAGAAACAATTCTTTAAAAGTGATGATGAAGTGAGAGAGTTTTAGTATGCATTTTCTTTTTTCTTAATCTTTTTTCTTTTTCTCTTTGTTTTCTAATGATAAGAATTACAATAAGGGAAAAACAAAAAAGTATTTTTGCAGTTTTAAAACTGAAAATTGAATGAGAAAATGTTAAAGAAAATTCCTTCCATCTCTAACTATCTATCTGTCAATCTTTCTCTCATTCTTGTTTTTTATATTTCTCTTTCTTTCTCTCTCTCTCTCTCTCTCCTTCTCTCTCTTAAATTGAGCAATAAGGATTTTTTAATAATTATAGATTAAATGAAAAGCTAATTGAGATATGGACAATTTATTAAAAAATACATAAAAAACATTCCTGTAGCAGCCAGCTCTTGGCAAAATAAGTTTGTTCCTTTTAACAATTTGATTCTCAGTAAAAAGAATACTTTAACTTGTTTTTTTTATTCATTATTATTTTTTCAAATTTTGCCTCTTTTTGTTTGTTTTGCTTCTCTTTTACCTTTTTTGCCTATTTACCTTTGTCCTAAAACTAAGAGAATTTAGAGGAGGAGGAGGAGGAGGAAGAGAAAGGAGTTTTGACAAAGTAAAAATAAGAAAAAGGTGAAAAATGAAGTTAGATTGAATTGTTTTGAATTCTTTTTTGTTCTTGCTTAGTACAAAAAAAATGCCATATTTGATCTGTTTAGCTATATTTTGTAGCTATATATTTTACCTGCTATACAATCTTTATTTTATTATATTTTTCTTTTTTTTTCTTTCAAATTTAGCGACAATCAATGTTCTAATTTATTGGAAAAGAAAAAAATTTTTTTTTCTAGATGCATGTTCTAATTGTGTCGGTCGTGAAACAAAAATTTATTCATTAATATACGATAATAACTATTATTATAATAATGATACAATTATTTATTAAATATTACATTACTCTCTTCTTCTTCTTCTCCTTCTTATTTCTCTTCCAAATTTACATTCACTCTATTCGCATTTAGAAATTTCCTCTTCAAAACATTCTGAATATCTTTTGTACGACCAGCGTATATAAGAACATTTGCTATAGTATTGAAATGAACTAGTAATCTACTAGTTGCCCTGTTAGGGAAATACGTAGGCACGAATTCGATAGAAACTTAATAATCTCTTAAATTGACTTTGAGATTACCTAAAGTACTTGTTAATCGAGCATCCTTTTCCACAAATTGCCGATATAATGAGAAACGCAAAAATTGGAGTATAAGCAATACTAAATGATATCAAAAGTATACCAAATAATTTGAATAGTTTTATTTCTCTCATGATTACTTTCCTTAAACTCTCTTCTTCGATTCCTTGATTTAAAATAAGTTTAATCTTTGCGGAGAGCAAAGAGAGTGAGGAATACAAGGAAAGCGCAATAAAGTAAAATTTATAAGTAATTTTTTATTTATAGGGAGAGAGAAGGTGGAGAAATTTCTTTCTTTCTCTCTCTCTCTCTCTCTCTCTATCATTACATAGATACACAGTATGTATTTTTCAAAACTAACTTGGCGTCGAGCAACAACCATCATTTGGAAATATAGGCCTATCATTATTGTAAGTGGTACACCAACTTGCAAGAAAAAGTAGGCCATCGTTCTTCTTATATCGAAAATAAATTCGATTCGACATTCATTTCTGTAGGCTAAATTAAAGATCATTAGCGTTGTTGCCGTTGGCTAAGCGCTTACCCATTGGTTTCTTGACGGTAATGTCGATTATTGAGCACACTAAAGTAATGAGAGAGTAAGTGACAGAGATGACAAGAATAAGACGTCTCGATGTAATAAACAGCTTAAATCTCAATGGAAAATTGATTGAAATATATCTAAAAATAGTGATAAGAACCAAATTCCAAGATGAGCAATTAACAGAAATATGAAAGAAGAGAATCATAATTTTGCAAGTCATCCATTCACCTAAAATCAATAAAAAATGAATCAGTTAAAAGACGGTAATAAAAAGTCTTTTCACAAACAAAGAGAGACGGGAAGAGAGACAGACATAAGAGAAAAACAGCTATAAATTGATGTATAAAATATGATATAATTGTCTGTATGTAACAGTTAAAAAGTGGGGTAAAGAAAGAAGAGGGGGCGTGGGTGAATCAATGATTTATTCAATTACTTACCGAGAACTTTTGCGATAGAAATAACATCTAAATGACTAGTATTATACATTGTATATAAAATTGTTGTTACAGTATCCGATATGGATAAGTTAACAAACAAATAATTATTTATATTCCAAAGATTTTTATGACCTATTATTAACATCATTATAGATATATTACCCAAGAAGCTTATGATAGATATCCCGTAAAATATACCATAGTAATAACAATAATAAAACGGTCCATACTCAGTTCTATTCGTCATTTCCCAGTTCGGAATGAAGATAATAAAAATTCTATAAAGTTTATGGCAATAATCTTTATCATTTTCCTTCACAATCGCGATAAAGATAAGAAACTTTATTATAGTGATAAGCTTAATTAAATGTTTTTGCTTTTCTTTAATATATAACGCCAATTTTCTTCCCTATTATTTCTTGCCTTTCTCCTTCTCTATCTTCTCTTCATAAGCCAAGAAAATTGGAGAGAAATGATAAGTCCTAATAAAAAACCACTGTTCTTCTAAAGCCAGATTATCTTTAAAAAGAAAGAAAGAAGGATCCTATTTTCCAAAAGAGATATAGGACGAAGAAAAAAAAATCTTCACCAACATCAATAATTCTTTTCAATAGAATTTCCGGGTTCTTACACAATTTTTCTAAACGTCAGAAAGAGACGCCTAACCGATAAAAAAAGAAGATAAAAACAAAACAAACAATAAAAACTATTAATTAAACACCTATTAGAAATTTTTTTAGACAAAAATTCCTTGACAAACTAGACACACACATAAAAAGAAGAGAGAAAAGCGCAATAGTACACTTCAAAGTAATTAATATTGGTAAAATGACGTCATAAAGTACTTGAAGTGCTATTTTAAACTGGATGGTAAAAAAAATCTGAACGAAAATCTGTGTAAAACTGAAAGAAGAAAGAAGAAAAGAAGAGAAAAAGAAAACTTATACTTGAACTGTTTTACATTTGATAAGTTAGAAATGATGATGACAGATGAAAATCGAATGTTGAATTTTGAAGAATGTGTTTACTAAATGAATAGAATAGTGTTGAAGACAGATTTATCTGATAGACCAATAAAAATTAATGAAGTTTTTTTATGGGCACGTGCATGTATCATGGTTGGGAGCGGTTAAGGTTTTTTCTATTGATTACCTTATTAAAAATAATAATCCGAAAAAAAGCTAGTCAAGTATGCCAAAAATCGACCTTTATGCAAAATCCATTTTGAAAGAAGACGCACGGATGTTATCGATTTGGAAGAAATCTTGAATGAAAATATTGAATTTAAATGTCGCATATGGTTTTACGCCTTTCCTAAATATCCACTTATCCTCTACAGATGATACCAAACATGGCCGAAGAGGAGACATATAAAAGCTGAATTCAAGTTTTCTAGAATTAGACTAGAGATTTCCTTCTCTCAGTCCCCTCGCATTCCGCGTTACGTATTTTAAACGATATAAATCTATTTTTCATTTCGTCAGTGATAAGTCCTCGTAAGACTTTAATAATCGAGATGATTTTTGGGCCAAGGAATCCCTTCCTTACCGGCTTACTTCTTTTGGCATTTACGACTCTCGGGTAAACAATTTTAATTTAAAAAGAAAGCCGACAAACAAAATTCATAAATGTTCAAAATTAATAAAAGCAAAAAGTCTGTTAACTTTTGGATATGACAAATAATATTTAAAAAAAAGGATAACTTTCTTATTTTCTCTACCAACAAATCAACGGTATGACTTATAACTTAATTTTGCTTTTTTTGTTTCCTCCTCCTCCCTACCACCCACCATCCCCATTCTCCAATAACCACTCAGAACTGCGAAATACTGCAATGATACCGTACCCGTTATAAAGAAGGAAAGTGCTCCTTGCACAGAAATCCAAATGAGACTGGGAATATGGTCCGTAAGTAAAGAACTTAGCGGATTCGGTGGCGATTCAAATCAAGAATTTCAAGCGAGGACATCCCAATGGATAGCTGGAAATTCCAATGACATTTGCGTCTTCGAAAAGTAATTAACACTAAATTACTATAGAGAATTAATAAGGAAAATCTTATCTTTACGTCTTTTACAGGAACGATGTTGAAATTGTTCGGCGTTGTTGTCCGCAATGGACAGGAGTAGGATGCGAAACTCCCATTTGCACTCCTCCGTGCGAGCGTGGGACATGTTTCGTTCCAGACGAATGCAAATGTGACGCTGGATACTCAGGCTATCGTTGTCAGGATAATAAAGATGCCATAACAACTAGTCTTAAGTATTGTTTCGCCCAAGGATTCTGTTGGGGTCCTAAGGCTCAAGACGTTGGTCAAATAACAACTACTTATGAGGATTGTTGTACAAGAGGTGGAAAAACTTGGGGTTCATCCAACTCTACGTGTATCGAATGTCCAAAAGCTGGCGAAGGTTCAACCGATCCAACAAAACCGGAAGTCGTTGATCAAGACAAAAATATTGGATTTCATACATGTATGTCCTATGGAACAAAAGTTTACAGATCTTTCGACGGTTTGGAGTATATTTTCCAAGGACAATGCGAATATACATTGATGAATGACGGAATTAAAACAATAAACATAAAAATGAACGAATGCCAAGCTTATTCAACCTGCAAAAAGACTCTTTTATTCTACTTGAATTCGCAAACAACAGTTGTTGCTTCCGGAGAGGATATTAAAGTTAACAACGAACCAATAACCGTAGCAGCTGGTGGAACAACCAGGTCATCAAGTACGAATCTTAAATTTCACACATCTTCTCTAATTCAGCGATTAATCGATTTTTTACTCTTTTTATAGATGTTATTTTCGAGAGAAGTGGTGACTTTATCTTTCTCGAATACGGAGATATCAGATCAAAGTGGTCAGTTGAAAATTCAAGAGCATGGTTCTTGACTATTGACGATCAATTGAAAACTGCTATCGGTTCAACAACAATCTCCGGTTTGTGCGGTAACTTTGATGGTGATGCTCTAAACGATATGAAACAAAGAAACGGCGTATTGGCCAGAGTACCATCAGCTATGGGAAATTCTTTCCTAGTTAGCAGCTTGACTGAAGTCGTAAGTTAATTTATATATTATCAATTAATGATTATGTATAAATCTACATTTCAAAACAATTCTATTCTTTCTTCAAGGCGTCAAACGTAAGTTGAACAAAAAGCAATAACTTATTTTTGTCCTTTGCAAACTATTTTAAGGTTAAAAAAAGGTTGCACAAACTTTCCCTATTTTTTTTTTAACTATTCGCACATTGAATTGAACAAGATGAAAAATCATATTAACGCACCAAAATATTGGTATTTTATTAAGGTTAAAGTGGATTATATATTAGTATACTAGAACTAAATGATATTTATATATCTCTCTCTCTCTTCCATTAATTATTATTAAACATTCAACGACTTTTCAGGACAAAAAAGCGAAAAATTTAGAGGTAGTAGTCAATGCTGTCAAATACTGCTTTTAATGGAATTCCACAATTTTGAATCGATTTTGTGCACAGTTTGCTCTTGAATGATAAATTTATAAAAAGTATTGCACTTTAGAAAGAAGAGTTTTGAACAAATTTCCAATTTTGAAGCTTTTTTTGAATTTTTCTAATGCATTCAATCAACTTTAAATTTTTTTTCATTATTTTGTTAGCAATGTGAAAAGAATGTTCAAGTATTGACTTTTTATCTTTTTTCTAGTGTCCAGATGCGCCTAATGCTCAACCGGAATGCCTTAATGAAAGTACCGAACGTAATGCCAAGGTTAAATGTGGAGAATTGAAATTTGAGCCATTTTCCGCATGCAGAAGTAAATTTTCGCCAAAGAGACATTACGATCTCTGCGTTAATGAAATGTGTAGAATAATGCATAGTTCATTGAGCGACCAACAAAAAAAGAATGAAATTGATGCCGCACTTTGTGACTTTATGTTCCAATATTCTTTCGAATGTGCTACAAGAGGAGTTTACATTAACTACAGAACAGATGTCAGATGTCGTAAGTGTTTCTCACTGTAGTTTTTGATGAATATTGATAATTAATCATCTCTGTCTCTCTATTTTCTCCATTAAAGCAAGAACATGTCCAGCCGGTTTGACATACAAACCTTGCATTGATCGTTGCCAAAAAACCTGCAGAAATATCCTCAGCCCAGCTACACACGATGTTTGCGATAGCCAATGCGTTCCCGGATGTACTTGTAAACCTGGAACCTTTATGGACGAAATGACAAACACTTGCGTAGAAGCTAGAGATTGCTCTTGTTCTTATCAAATGAAGAGATATTCTTCTGGTGATGTAATCAAACCAGATTGTAATACATGCGAATGTAAATACGGTAGATGGATATGCACAAAGAAACGATGTCCTAAGAAATGTTCAATCATCGGTTTACAACATATTACTACTTTTGATGGAGATTCATTTGACTTAAGAGGAGACAATTGCCAATATACTTTGGTTGAAAGGAACACAGTTGTAACGGAAGGAAAAGGAAATTTACAAATTGCCTATTCAATGGAAGATTTTGGTAAATTAGGCACTCCCTCTATAATTTCAGTCTTTATTCAATACAACGATGTAAAAGTACTCTTGAAAGCTGCAGGAGGGTAAGTTTAAAAAGAGAAATAAATCAATTTTCAACCATATTTTTCTTTTTAGAAACGTAGCTGCTGTTATTAACGGAAGAGAAATCTCAAATGTTGCTACAAATCCGTATTATAGACCAGAATTATCTGTTACACGATCAACTTCTTTACTCACAACCATAAGAGGTTTTGGTTTTAGAGTCAGCTATGATAAAAATGGAAGAATTTACGTCTACTTATCACCTTATTACGCTGATAAAGTTAGAGGTCTATGCGGCAACTATAACGGTTCCCCACTCGACGATCGTGTGCCAAGATCAAATGCACCAATATCAACTATGTCCGAATTTGTTAATTCCTTCAAGCAGTCAACCTGTTCGGATACTCCAAAGGCAAATGTCGGTCAACACATTGATCCATGCGCACTTGAAACAGAAAAAAGAGATGGAGTCCATGCAACATGCAAAGCATTTATCGACGAAGGAGTCTTAAAAGAGTGTCATGACGTTATCGATCCTCGAATCTACAAAGAGATGTGTAATTATGATATGTGTGCCAATGAAAATTCCTATTTAGGATTCTGTAATATTGTCGCTGCCTATGCCGAGGCATGTATGGAAAAAGGAGTTAAAATCAACTGGAGAGGTGACACAGGACTATTACTTAAATGTAAAAATATCGACGGATATCAATGTAAAAATGGCGAAGTCTATGATGAATGTTTCTCATCTTGCAATAGCTGTATGGATTTCGAACATCCTTTGGGTTGCGAAGATAAAAACTGCTACGGAGGTTGCGGTTGTCCAACTGGTCAAAGATTAGATAATCGTGGACAGTGCGTCCAAGTTAAAGATTGTACCTGTTACGATAAAAATGATCACCTAAATCCATACAAAGATGCTGGATCAGTTATCAGGAGAGCATGTTCAAATTGTACATGCTCAAATGGCAGCTGGAACTGCGGAACAAAATCCTGCTCTGATTCAGTACAATGCCCAAAAAATCAAGAATGGAGAAAAGATTTAAAAACCTGTGGAGCTACCTGCTTCGATTACATGAGAATTGCTGACTGCCAACCAGAAGAACCTCGCGAAGGTTGTGGATGTCCAGATGGTTTGGTTTTAAATCACGATGGAAATTGTATTGCTAGCAATACTTGCCCATGTTTCCATAACGATAAATATTACGGTAAAGCTGATATCTTAAAAGATGGTTGCAATACATACGTATGCAAAGGTGGTTTATGGGAAAAACAACCATCAACAGCAGACTGTCCAGCGGTTTGTTGGGCTTCTGGAGATCCTCACTACTATACATTCGATGGAAAGAGATACACTTTCCAAGGAAGTTGTTCATATTATTTACTTAAAAGCACAGAAGGATCACAACTTACTGTTATTGCTAAGAACCACGCTTGCGGGACTGGTGGTGTTACATGCACAAAGAGTATCAAAATTTTAGCTAATGGAGTTTCAATTGAAATGATTCAAGGAGCTGATATCAAAGTTGACAATGTCACTGTAGGTTATGGTGATAGTCTTAGATATAACGGTATTTATGTTGGTCCAGCTGGATTATTTACAATAATCAATATACACGATTCTGGGCTAAGCGTTCAATGGGATGGTGGAACCAGAGTATACTTGTTCGTCAGCAGAGGACATCAGAATAAAGTGAATGGTTTGTGTGGTAACTTTGACAATGACGCCTCAAATGATTTCGGAACTGCTGAAACTGTTGCTGAATTTGCCCAGCAATGGGAAGTTACTGGAAAATGTGGCAACATTGATAAACCACACACATACGATCTATTAGATCCTTGTGAACAATTCCCAGATAGAAGAGAATGGGCTGAAGATTCTTGCAAAATCATTACAGATGGACCAGCCTTTGCTGCTTGCAGAGATGTTGTTCCTACATTCCTTGAATATTATAAAGAATGCAAATACGACGCATGCGGATGTAACAGAGGAGGCGATTGTGAATGTTTGTGCACAGCCATTGCTAATTTTGCCGAAGTTTGTAATAAGAACGGAGTCTACGTAAAATGGAGAAGTCAACATTTATGTCCCGTTATGTGCGAGGGAGGTAAAGAGTACAGACCATGCGGGCCACCATGCCCTCAAACCTGCAGAAACATAGGAGAAGCACCAGAGCCCTACTGCCAAGATACTCATTGTTTGGAAGGCTGCTTCTGTCCTCAGGGAACAGTTTTGGATAACAATCAATGCGTTCCAGCTTTAGATTGTCCATGTATTCACAATGGCAAAGAATATCCAGCTGAATCTATTGTTTATAATAATTGTATGAATTGCACATGTAAAAACGCTAAATTTGAATGCTTTGGTACACCATGCGTTGTTGAATGTAAAGACGACGAATTCAAGTGTAACAAAACTGACAAATGCATCCCAATAGAATTTAAATGCGATGGAATGAATGATTGCGGAGACAATTCCGATGAAGAAGAATGCAGTACGTATTGCTCTTTCTTTTATTCATTTATCATCATTTTTAATTATATCTTATTCCGAACAGTATTCCAATGTAAACCCGGTCAATTCCGTTGTTTGAATGCTATTCAATGTATTGATATGCCATTACATTGCGACGGAAACTACGATTGTCAGGACGACAGTGATGAATTTAATTGCCGTATGTAGCATTTATTAATCATTTACATCTTGCATGAAGTAATATTAATAATTTTTCAAAATTCTAGACCCACCGACTTGTGATGAAGATGAGTTTGAATGCGAGTCAGGCGCTTGCATCAAAAAGGAATTTAGATGCGATTCGCATAGAGATTGCGGAATGAATGATTACTCTGATGAGAAGAATTGTACAACAGAGGAATGTGATCCAGACAAATATTACAGATGTCAATCAGGAGAGTGTATGCCAATGAATATTAGATGTGATAATCACGATGATTGTGGAGATGGAAGCGATGAGATTAACTGTTTTACAAGTACAACAACAGAATCAACAACAACAGGAACTACAACAGAAACTACAACTGCAACAACAACCGAAACAACAACCGCAACAACGACAACTCCACCAAAGATTTGCGTGATTGGAGGAGAACAAAATCCTTTCGATTTTACTAATAGAGTTTTAGCACTTTCTCTTCTTTCTACAAGCAATATTGATATGAGCGATGCCTTACTTGGATCAGACGAAACATTCGGAGATGTATCCGGTAATGCCGAAACAAAATTTAAAATTGAGCCTCTCTCAAATGGACCAGATGTCGTGTCAAGCCTAGCTTTCTTCGTTAAGAACGTAGCAGGAGGAACAGCTTTACTCACAGACGCCAATGGAGCATTGTCATCTACACCTATCGTGCGTAATTTCTTTTTTCCACCGGCAAATTGACCTAGATATTTTATAATGATTATTATCTATTTTAGGACATTTCATCAACCGATGAATTCGTAAAAGTTTCAATCAAAATCAATCCTGAAGGATTTAATTTCAAGAAAATTGAAATCAGATTAACATCAGCCGATACAAGCAAACCTGTTGAAATTAAAGAACTTGGCGGAACAGTTTGTGGAGAAGTTATAAGTATGTGTTACAGCACAAACACACAAACACCTTTCAATGTTTTATTAAAACTTATATTAAAACAATTTTATTTCTCTTTCAAGCTACCACAACAGAATCAACAACAACTGGAACAACAACTGGAACAACAACAGGAACAACAACAGGAACAACAACTGGAACAACAACTGGAACAACAACAGGAACAACAACTGGAACAACAACAGGAACAACAACTGGAACAACAACCGGAACAACAACCGGAACAACAACTGGAACGACCACTACAGTTTCATCAACAACAACCACAGCACGTAAGTTTTTAGCTAAAAGATCATTAGACAAATAATAATAATTTTAAATGTTTTTTATAGCCTTGGAGTGTCTTGAAGGCGAACCTCAAAGGTATGCTTCCGGTTCAGTTGGTTTGACCATCTACGATGAACAAGCCCCAGGAAACGACTTTTCCCCTGCTCTATTTAATTCTGGTTCACAATATAATAGCAACCAAGGAATAACTATTGTATTCCTTCCAAACTCTGACAAAGATGTATATTTCTTAAAATTTAAGGTCAGACTAATCAACGCTCTAGAATATCATTGGGAAATTAAATTTAATGGCGTTGAGGAGCCTACAATAAAACCAACGGTAAAATTAACAGAATAGTAATTATAGGTGATAAAGTTATAAAATATAAATATAACATTTTAGAAAAGTGTTGAGGAAGGCTCTGCCTTTTTCGAGACTGCTTTAACTGGTAGTGGAACTGGTGTATTGTTAAGAGAAGTGAAATTGGTTGTTGTAAAACGAGATAACGAACAAGATTTAAGTGTTCTAAATGTCCAAGCCGATCTATGTCTTCACGAAAAATCAACAACAACTGAACAAACCACAACAACTCTTACCACTACCACTTCAACTCGTACGTTTAAAGTATCTTTTATCTGTATATATACTTATACATTACTTTTATCTATTAGCTCATCAGTGCGAGGAGGGTAGTCCTGCCGTTTTAAACTCTGAATCAAAAGTTCTAAACGTCGTTGACTCCGTTGCCGGCGTTTCAGCTGAAGATGCTCTAAAAGGAACAGACATTTCGTATAATAGCGATGACAATGTTGAAATTGAATTTTCCCCCAACGTTGAAGGAGATGTTCTTGTTCTCTCTATAGCAGTTCGCTTTGAAAATGTTGCATCATTTTACTGGCACATAACATACAAATCAGGAGGAACCGCCCAAACAACAAAAGTAGGATTTTCAAACTAACATCATGACTATTTTATAAAAAATTAACTACTACAGGCTAACACTGATGGAAGTGTAGAAGATAGAATACTAAATGGACAAGCTGGAATTAATTTGGGTATCATTAAACTTATTTTGGAAAAGAGAGATGACGGCACTTCTATTAAAGTTGGATTAATTTCGGCCCAAGTATGTATTACGTCACCAACAACAACAACAACAGCAACAACAACAACACTAACAACAACAACAAGTCCAACAACTACTTGTAAATAAAAATCATTAATTAAACACTAATTATTTAATAATTATGGTAATATTTTTATATCTGATTTATTCTAGCTCCAGTATGTGAGAATGGAGGTGATTTGTTGACTTACGACTACCAATCACTGGATACTCTATCAGTAGGAAGCTTTACAAGTGAAAATGAGTTCTCAGCAATTCCATCAGATATTGCTGATGGATCTGGTGAATATTATGAAGAAAATAAAAATGAAGTTGAAATCGTTCTTCAAGCTGGTCAAGTCGGAGAAAATTCACTCATTTCATTACAATATGCCGTTAAAAATGTTAAAAATTTAGCTGTAAAAATCTTTTTAACAAGCGGGGCAACAGCTCAATACGAAAGGGTAATGGAGAAGAAAGATGAATATCTCTTAATCTAATTCTATTTTGTAAACAAACAGGATTATCCAGAAGATGAAGTAAAATATTCACCAAACCTTTCAGATGGCTATAAAATAGGAAAGGTTGTTATCACACTCACAAGAGATGATTCTGGCAAACCAATTAGCATTGGAAAACTACGTGCAGTTATTTGTTACAAACCAGTTACAAGTATACTTTGATTGATTAATTAATAAATTATATCTTAAAATATTAATTAAACAATTTTTCCAGCAACAACTGCAACAACAACAACTCCACCAACAACAACAACAACACAACGTAATTAAAATCACCTATTCGCATAGTTCATTACTCATTTCTTCCACTTATTTTAGCTCAAGTTTGTTTGGAAGGACAAGGCACTGAATACAGTTTTGATAGTGAAACATCCAATATATTAAATTTGGTTAATCAGAATGCAGTATTTGCTGATACTGACAAAGCCTTAAAGGTTTATTAAATTCTTATAACAGTGAAACATTTGTTCATCACTATACCATTCCGTCCAATAGGGAAGCGAAGACATTTATAAGGAAGAAGCTGACTCATTAACATTAGTTTTGACACCAAATATGCTTGGAGAAACAAGAATTATTAAACTTAAATTAACAATTACAAATGTAAAATTATACAATATTTATAATGGAGATTCTACCACTCCAATTAAAACGGTATTTATTCAGTTATCTAAATACCATTTGTCTTTTAGTCTTTAAAATATCTTAACTTTTCTATAGGGAGTGCCAAGTAACCAAAATGCTTGGTTGACTATTGCATTAAACCTTGACGGATTTGTTCTAAGCTCCCTAAAAATCACAATGCTTCGAGTCGATGGAGCACCATCTATTCTCGTTAAGGATTTTGAAGTCAAAGTTTGTCACACAGAACCAACAACAACCACTGGAACAACAACTGGTACAACCACCGGAACAACAACTGGAACTACTACTGGTACTACAACTGGTACTACAACTGGCACAACAACTGGTACTACAACTGGTACTACAACTGGCACAACAACTGGTACTACAACTGGTACTACAACTGGCACAACAACTGGTACTACAACTGGTACTACAACTGGTACTACAACTGGTACTACAACAGGAACAACCACATCACAAATCTGTGTTGATGGAACTGTATACGATTACAACTCGGCCAGTCCAACTTCTCTCGATGTGTCCAGTTCGACTAACAACGATGCCACTTTACAAGCTGCCTTATCGGTAACAGATAAATTTTTTATCAGATTTTACCTATTAAGATTTTCTAACAATAGGGCTTTGGTACAAGTTATTCGGAAATAAATGACATTGTACAACTAGTTTTGAAACCAAGTATGGATGGTGATAATACCCTGTATCAATTTGAATTTTTCGCTCGCAATATCAACAAATTTAGTTTCAAAGTGACATTAGAAGATGGAACAGAAATGGAAAAGCAATATGTGAGTTAATAAGCTGTTTTTAAAAATCTCATATTCTAATATTTTTCTTTTAGCTGGATACTTCTGGAAGTTACAATGGTGATAAATGTATTCTACATATTTCTCCATCAGGAATACCTATAGGAAAAATAGAGATAGAGCTATTTGCCAAAACATCTGGTCAACCTATCGAAGTCTTTAATCTATTCGGGAAGGTTTGTCATGTACCAGAAACAACAACAACAAGCACAACAGCTACCACAACATCAAGTACGATTACAATTACATAATCTATATTAAACATGAAAATAAAGAAAAATGTCATTTTAAATAGGCATTTGTGAGGATATACAATATAATGTGAACACCGAGAATATTATAACATCTGCTACATCAAATTCTGCTACATCTATAAACGCCCTTGCCGGTTCAGGTGCAGTATTTTTACCCACAGTTGAAGATATGGCCGATGGAGTAGCAGAATGGTCCTTTGAACTTCAGCCCAATGATGGAAGTATTTATATTGGAAGTTACTCCCTTCTACTGGGTGATGTAAAAACTCTTCAGTATAGAGTCAAGTTAGCTGGACAGGACGAGATGGATGTTCCACAAGAGGTATTTACAAAGACTAGATCAAAATTACAAATTTTATATTTTGTTTTAATATTGATATTTTCTAGATTGAAGCACCAAGTGAACAAGGCTTTTGGAGCCCTTCAATATTAACATTAGATGGTTTAAAGGCTGTAAAATTGACTCTCATTTTGAAAGCTACTTCAGGAATACCCAAGATTAAAAATTTTGATATTATAGCTTGTGGAAAACCTTCAACAACAAGCACTGGATCAACAACAGCAACAACAACAAGTAAAATATCACTCATTTTATATTCATTAACTTAAAATTATTTTTTAATAGAACCTGAACTGTGCGATGCATTTAACTACGAAAATGTTAATCTTGTAAGTGCAACTTTGACATCTGTTGGAGCAGAGGCATATTCAGTTGATGCCAAATCAGCATTTGAGAAGAGCAATTCAGCCAGCATAATATCTGGAAATAATATTGCCTTGAGAATTGATTTCAATGTTGAGGTCGACCAAATTACTCATATTGCATTCAAAACAGCAAATATAAAAAGAGTTCAGTTTATTACAGCTGGTGGTATTAGTCCAGAGGTAAAAAATAAATGGATTATTAAATAAACACTCAAGCTAATAATATCATTATAGATACCAATGACAGTGGATAGCTCTAATAAAGCAGAATTAATAATGGATATAAAACCACCAGTAAAATCTCAATTCTTTGAGATAAAAGTGCTGGAAAAAATCGGTTCTGGATTTGTAAGTTTTGAGAATTTGTTACTTAGGGCATGTTATCATACAACTACAACGCAATCAACCACTGCTACAACAACTACAACAACGCCAGGTACCACTACAAGTCAATGTGCAAACGGTTTCTATGAATGTGCAGTCTCAAAATTATGTTTACCACCAAGTACTCGTTGCAATGGCATTTGTGATTGCCATGAGGAATGCGATGATGAAACTGATTGTGGTCAGTTTGCTGTTGTTGTTAATTAGATGAGAATGGGGCTACAAAATAACCGTATATACATATATGTATATAGGCATAAACACATATATAAATATATATATATATATATATATATATAAATATCATTTATTATTTTAATTCGATACCTCATTCTCTAACTTTCTAATTGACTTATTGTGTAAAAATTGAAATCTTTTAGAATGTGAAGAAGGGACGAAACCAATGGAAAACTGCTACTTTGTTGGCATAAAAAAGAAATGTTTACCACTAGACAAGATCTGTGATGGCGAAATGGATTGCGAAAATGGAGAGGATGAAAAAGGATGCTCAACAACTTCCACATCAACTACGATTACTACAACATCTTCACCAAGTCAATATTATTTTTAAATATATATTTCTATTTATTCATTTTTATTAAAATATTGCACCGCATGAAATACTGTTATAAAATTACATATTGCCCTTCACGTTGTGACTTTGCTTTTAACTTCTATATTTACAACTTGTTCACTAAAAAGCCTTTTCTCTACAGAAATATGTTCACAAGAAAATATGCGTGATGTTTACACTGAAGGAGATATGATTTACTCTTTAACAAAACCTTCAACACCTGGCAGAGAGAGCAGTCATTTATTTGATGATATTGGATATCAAGCTGCTGATTTAGAGGACACAATTATAACAATAACACTCACTAACTCTGCTGAAACATTTGCAGAAATATTTCTTGAAACAAAATATGCTTCTGAAATAGAGTTAGAATTTGATAATCAATATACACAGGTAAAAATGGCAGCCACAGAAAATTTCCCATAGTGCTTGACTTTACCCTAAACCTCAAAAAGCCCTTATCTATGTCTAACATTCATCATTGTCTGTCACCCTTAAAAAAACCTATCCTGCTTACCGATCAAACACTACTTTACTTCCTCCTGCACTTTTACATTCACAAAAATGGTTTTCGAATATCTCACTAAGGGACATTTTCTGTTGGCCTAAAAAAAACCACAGAACAACAGTAAAAGAATATTTTCAGGCAAAAACAATTCTGACAAATGGAAATACTCCTGTGGCAACTACAATACAACTAGATATTCCTAAAGTTCAAGGCACTACAACACTGAAGATCAAGTTAGTTCAAACAGGATTTCCAGGAAGTGGTGGAGGACAGCAAGAAATATCAAACTTGAAAGTTCATGCCTGCTATCAAAAAAGTAATTAAATATTCTCTCTAACATAATATATAACTCATTATCACACTTCACAAAATAGCAACAACATCAACAACAACTGCAACAACAACATTCACCACTTCTGGTACAACCACTGGAACTACAACTGAAACAACTACTGGTACTACTACTGAAACTACTACAGGTACAACTACTCGTACAACAACCAAAACTACCAGTGGTACAACTTCAACACCATCAACAACAACACCAACACTTTGTCAAGAAATCATGGATGAAGAGAGCATTATTCAACCTGATGATATTGAAACTAGCAGTGGAACACCAACAGATATTATTCCAAAATCTAATACACCATGGACAAGTGGTGATAATGACGATATCCCAACTGTCACAGTAACAATATCTGAAAATGATGATGAAGAAATTGATAGAGTAACATTGATAAATCCTGAAAATGTTGACAAAGTGAAGATCACTATCACAGATAAGGATGGCAATGATGTTCCTGTTAAAGATTCTGATGGAAATGATCAACCAGAAGATGGATATTCTCCAGATGATATACCAGATAATCTAGCATTGACAAAGGGCACTAAAGTAACATTGACCTTCACCAAAACTGACAAAGATACACCAGTCACAACCAAAGTGGAAATTCTTGCTTGTGTTAAACCAGGTAAATTGTCTTTTTGTTTATTATTTTACATATATAGATATGTATATATTTATATATATTTTTACATTAATCAATCAGCATATTAATTTTTTTCTTAAAATGTAAAATTTTCTACTTGTGCTCTATTCTTACTTTTTAGAAACAACAACAACAGGAACAACCACTGGTACAACAACTGGAACAACAACTGGAACAACAACTGGAACAACAAGTGGTACAACCACCTCTCCATCAACAACAACAGTCACATATTGTCAAGAAATCATGGATGATGACAAGGTCATTCAACCTGATGATATTACAGTATCAAGTGGAAATCCACAAGACATTATCCCAACTTCTCCAACATTATGGGAAAGTGTAAATGACGAAAACCCAACAGTCACAATCAGAGTATCTGAAGGAGATAATGTTGAAATTGATAGGGTTACTTTATTAAATCACGAAAATATAGAAAAAGTTAAAATCAGATTCACTGATAAGGATGGCAATGATATCATGGTTAGGGATTCACAAGGAATTGAACAACCAGATACAGGCTATTCACCAGACAATTTACCACAAAAATTCAGTCTCACACTTGCTACCACAGTAACTTTAACATTCACAAAGGTCATTCCAAATGAACCAGTAAAAACACAACTCTCTATTTTAGCCTGTTCTGAAGAAGGTTTGAAAACTAATTTTGTTTAAACCTAAAAAAAAAAAATTCATACACAAATAATCAATTTTTTTCTACACTTATTTAGAGACAACAACCACTGGTACAACTACTGGTACTACAACTGGAACAACTACTGGTACAACAACTGGAACAACAACTGGAACAACTACTGGTACAACTACTGGTACAACAACCAAAACTACAAGTGGTACAACTTCAACACCATCAACAACAACACCAACACTTTGTCAAGAAATCATGGATGAAGAGAGCATTATTCAACCTGATGATATTGAAACTAGCAGTGGAACACCAACAGATATTATTCCAAAATCTAATACACCATGGACAAGTGGTGATAATGACGATACCCCAACTGTCACAGTAACAATATCTGAAAATGATGATGAAGAAATTGATAGAGTAACATTGATAAATCCTGAAAATGTTGACAAAGTGAAGATCACTATCACAGATAAGGATGGCAATGATGTTCCTGTTAAAGATTCTGATGGAAATGATCAACCAGAAGATGGATATTCTCCAGATGATATACCAGATAATCTAGCATTGACAAAGGGCACTAAAGTAACATTGACCTTCACCAAAACTGACAAAGATACACCAGTCACAACCAAAGTGGAAATTCTTGCTTGTGTTAAACCAGGTAAATTGTCTTTTTGTTTTTTATTTTACATATATAGATATGTATATATTTATATATATTTTTACATTAATCAATCAGCATATAAATTTTTTTCTTAAAATGTAAAATTTTCTACTTGTGCTCTATTCTTACTTTTTAGAAACAACAACAACAGGAACAACCACTGGAACAACCACTGGTACAACAACTGGAACAACAACTGGAACAACAACTGGAACAACAACTGGAACAACAAGTGGTACAACCACCTCTCCATCAACAACAACAGTCACTTATTGTCAAGAAATCATGGATGATGACAAGGTCATTCAACCTGATGATATTACAGTATCAAGCGGAAATCCACAAGACATTATCCCAACTTCTCCAACATTATGGGAAAGTGTAAATGACGAAAACCCAACAGTCACAATCAGAGTATCTGAAGGAGATAATGTTGAAATTGATAGAGTTACATTGAAATCACCAGACAATGTAGAAAAAGTTACAATCAGATTCACTGATAAGGATGGCAATGATGTAATTGTTAAGGATTCACAAGGAATTGAACAACCAGATACAGGCTATTCACCAGACAATTTACCACAAAAATTCAGTCTCACACTTGCTACCACAGTCACTTTAACATTCACAAAGGTCATTCCAAATGAACCAGTAAAAACACAAGTAACAATATTGGCTTGTTCTGAGGAAGGTTTGTAAATTAATTTTGTTTAAACCTAAAAAAAACCAAAAAATTTATGCACAAATATTCAATTTTTTTCTACCCTTATTCAGAGACAACAACAACAGGAACAACTACAGGAACTACAACTGGAACAACTACTGGTACAACTACTGGAACAACTACTGGTACTACTACTGGTACTACTACTGGTACAACTACTGGTACAACAACCAAAACTACAAGTGGTACAACTTCAACACCATCAACAACAACACCAACACTTTGTCAAGAAATCATGGATGAAGAGAGCATTATTCAACCTGATGATATTGAAACTAGCAGTGGAACACCAACAGATATTATTCCAAAATCTAATACACCATGGACAAGTGGTGATAATGACGATACCCCAACTGTCACAGTAACAATATCTGAAAATGATGATGAAGAAATTGATAGAGTAACATTGATAAATCCTGAAAATGTTGACAAAGTGAAGATCACTATCACAGATAAGGATGGCAATGATGTTCCTGTTAAAGATTCTGATGGAAATGATCAACCAGAAGATGGATATTCTCCAGATGATATACCAGATAATCTAGCATTGACAAAGGGCACTAAAGTAACATTGACCTTCACCAAAACTGACAAAGATACACCAGTCACAACCAAAGTGGAAATTCTTGCTTGTGTTAAACCAGGTAAATTGTCTTTTTGTTTTTTATTTTACATATATAGATATGTATATATTTATATATATTTTTACATTAATCAATCAGCATATAAATTTTTTCTTAAAATGTAAAATTTTCTACTTGTGCTCTATTCTTACTTTTTAGAAACAACAACAACAGGAACAACCACTGGAACAACCACTGGTACAACAACTGGAACAACAACTGGAACAACAACTGGAACAACAAGTGGTACAACCACCTCTCCATCAACAACAACAGTCACTTATTGTCAAGAAATCATGGATGATGACAAGGTCATTCAACCTGATGATATTACAGTATCAAGCGGAAATCCACAAGACATTATCCCAACTTCTCCAACATTATGGGAAAGTGTAAATGACGAAAACCCAACAGTCACAATCAGAGTATCTGAAGGAGATAATGTTGAAATTGATAGAGTTACATTGAAATCACCAGACAATGTAGAAAAAGTTACAATCAGATTCACTGATAAGGATGGCAATGATGTAATTGTTAAGGATTCACAAGGAATTGAACAACCAGATACAGGCTATTCACCAGACAATTTACCACAAAAATTCAGTCTCACACTTGCTACCACAGTCACTTTAACATTCACAAAGGTCATTCCAAATGAACCAGTAAAAACACAAGTAACAATATTGGCTTGTTCTGAGGAAGGTTTGTAAATTAATTTTGTTTAAACCTAAAAAAAACCAAAAAATTTATGCACAAATATTCAATTTTTTCTACCCTTATTCAGAGACAACAACAACAGGAACAACTACAGGAACTACAACTGGAACAACTACTGGTACAACTACTGTACTACTACTGGTACAACTACAGGTACAACAACAGGTACAACTACTGGAACAACAACAGTACCACAACTGGTACAACAACAGGAACAACTACTGTACAACTACAGGTACTACTACAGGAACAACAACAGGAACAACAACTGGAACAACCACTGGTACAACTACTGGTACTACAACTGGAACAACTACTGGTACAACAACTGGAACAACATACTGGTACTACTACTGGTACAACTACTGGTACAACTACTGGTACAACAACCAAAACTACAAGTGGTACAACTTCAACACCATCAACAACAACACCAACACTTTGTCAAGAAATCATGGATGAAGAGAGCATTATTCAACCTGATGATATTGAAACTAGCAGTGGAACACCAACAGATATTATTCCAAAATCTAATACACCATGGACAAGTGGTGATAATGACGATACCCCAACTGTCACAGTAACAATATCTGAAAATGATGATGAAGAAATTGATAGAGTAACATTGATAAATCCTGAAAATGTTGACAAAGTGAAGATCACTATCACAGATAAGGATGGCAATGATGTTCCTGTTAAAGATTCTGATGGAAATGATCAACCAGAAGATGGATATTCTCCAGATGATATACCAGATAATCTAGCATTGACAAAGGGCACTAAAGTAACATTGACCTTCACCAAAACTGACAAAGATACACCAGTCACAACCAAAGTGGAAATTCTTGCTTGTGTTAAACCAGGTAAATTGTCTTTTTGTTTTTTATTTTACATATATAGATATGTATATATTTATATATATTTTTACATTAATCAATCAGCATATAAATTTTTTTCTTAAAATGTAAAATTTTCTACTTGTGCTCTATTCTTACTTTTTAGAAACAACAACAACAGGAACAACCACTGGAACAACCACTGGTACAACAACTGGAACAACAACTGGAACAACAACTGGAACAACAACTGGAACAACAAGTGGTACAACCACCTCTCCATCAACAACAACAGTCACTTATTGTCAAGAAATCATGGATGATGACAAGGTCATTCAACCTGATGATATTACAGTATCAAGCGGAAATCCACAAGACATTATCCCAACTTCTCCAACATTATGGGAAAGTGTAAATGACGAAAACCCAACAGTCACAATCAGAGTATCTGAAGGAGATAATGTTGAAATTGATAGAGTTACATTGAAATCACCAGACAATGTAGAAAAAGTTACAATCAGATTCACTGATAAGGATGGCAATGATGTAATTGTTAAGGATTCACAAGGAATTGAACAACCAGATACAGGCTATTCACCAGACAATTTACCACAAAAATTCAGTCTCACACTTGCTACCACAGTCACTTTAACATTCACAAAGGTCATTCCAAATGAACCAGTAAAAACACAAGTAACAATATTGGCTTGTTCTGAGGAAGGTTTGTAAATTAATTTTGTTTAAACCTAAAAAAAACCAAAAAATTTATGCACAAATATTCAATTTTTTTCTACCCTTATTCAGAGACAACAACAACAGGAACAACTACAGGAACTACAACTGGAACAACTACTGGTACAACTACTGGTACAACTACTGCAACTACTGGTACTACTACTGGTACTAACTACTGGTACACAACTACTGGTACAAACAACCAAAACTACAAGTGGTACAACTTCAACACCCATCAACAACAACACCAACACTTTGTCAAGAAATCATGGATGAAGAGAGCATTATTCAACCTGATGATATTGAAACTAGCAGTGGAACACCAACAGATATTATTCCAAAATCTAATACACCATGGACAAGTGGTGATAATGACGATACCCCAACTGTCACAGTAACAATATCTGAAAATGATGATGAAGAAATTGATAGAGTAACATTGATAAATCCTGAAAATGTTGACAAAGTGAAGATCACTATCACAGATAAGGATGGCAATGATGTTCCTGTTAAAGATTCTGATGGAAATGATCAACCAGAAGATGGATATTCTCCAGATGATATACCAGATAATCTAGCATTGACAAAGGGCACTAAAGTAACATTGACCTTCACCAAAACTGACAAAGATACACCAGTCACAACCAAAGTGGAAATTCTTGCTTGTGTTAAACCAGGTAAATTGTCTTTTTGTTTTTTATTTTACATATATAGATATGTATATATTTATATATATTTTTACATTAATCAATCAGCATATAAATTTTTTTCTTAAAATGTAAAATTTTCTACTTGTGCTCTATTCTTACTTTTTAGAAACAACAACAACAGGAACAACCACTGGAACAACCACTGGTACAACAACTGGAACAACAACTGGAACAACAACTGGAACAACAAGTGGTACAACCACCTCTCCATCAACAACAACAGTCACTTATTGTCAAGAAATCATGGATGATGACAAGGTCATTCAACCTGATGATATTACAGTATCAAGCGGAAATCCACAAGACATTATCCCAACTTCTCCAACATTATGGGAAAGTGTAAATGACGAAAACCCAACAGTCACAATCAGAGTATCTGAAGGAGATAATGTTGAAATTGATAGAGTTACATTGAAATCACCAGACAATGTAGAAAAAGTTACAATCAGATTCACTGATAAGGATGGCAATGATGTAATTGTTAAGGATTCACAAGGAATTGAACAACCAGATACAGGCTATTCACCAGACAATTTACCACAAAAATTCAGTCTCACACTTGCTACCACAGTCACTTTAACATTCACAAAGGTCATTCCAAATGAACCAGTAAAAACACAAGTAACAATATTGGCTTGTTCTGAGGAAGGTTTGTAAATTAATTTTGTTTAAACCTAAAAAAAACCAAAAAATTTATGCACAAATATTCAATTTTTTCTACCCTTATTCAGAGACAACAACAACAGGAACAACTACAGGAACTACAACTGGAACAACTACTGGTACAACTACTGGTACTACTACTGGTACAACTACAGGTACAACAACAGGTACAACTACTGGAACAACAACAGGTACCACAACTGGTACAACAACAGGAACAACTACTGGTACAACTACAGGTACTACTACAGGAACAACAACAGGAACAACAACTGGAACAACCACTGGTACAACTACTGGTACTACAACTGGAACAACTACTGGTACAACAACTGGAACAACAACTGGAACAACTACTGGTACTACTACTGGTACAACTACTGGTACAACTACTGGTACAACAACCAAAACTACAAGTGGTACAACTTCAACACCATCAACAACAACACCAACACTTTGTCAAGAAATCATGGATGAAGAGAGCATTATTCAACCTGATGATATTGAAACTAGCAGTGGAACACCAACAGATATTATTCCAAAATCTAATACACCATGGACAAGTGGTGATAATGACGATACCCCAACTGTCACAGTAACAATATCTGAAAATGATGATGAAGAAATTGATAGAGTAACATTGATAAATCCTGAAAATGTTGACAAAGTGAAGATCACTATCACAGATAAGGATGGCAATGATGTTCCTGTTAAAGATTCTGATGGAAATGATCAACCAGAAGATGGATATTCTCCAGATGATATACCAGATAATCTAGCATTGACAAAGGGCACTAAAGTAACATTGACCTTCACCAAAACTGACAAAGATACACCAGTCACAACCAAAGTGGAAATTCTTGCTTGTGTTAAACCAGGTAAATTGTCTTTTTGTTTTTTATTTTACATATATAGATATGTATATATTTATATATATTTTTACATTAATCAATCAGCATATAAATTTTTTTCTTAAAATGTAAAATTTTCTACTTGTGCTCTATTCTTACTTTTTAGAAACAACAACAACAGGAACAACCACTGGAACAACCACTGGTACAACAACTGGAACAACAACTGGAACAACAACTGGAACAACAACTGGAACAACAAGTGGTACAACCACCTCTCCATCAACAACAACAGTCACTTATTGTCAAGAAATCATGGATGATGACAAGGTCATTCAACCTGATGATATTACAGTATCAAGCGGAAATCCACAAGACATTATCCCAACTTCTCCAACATTATGGGAAAGTGTAAATGACGAAAACCCAACAGTCACAATCAGAGTATCTGAAGGAGATAATGTTGAAATTGATAGAGTTACATTGAAATCACCAGACAATGTAGAAAAAGTTACAATCAGATTCACTGATAAGGATGGCAATGATGTAATTGTTAAGGATTCACAAGGAATTGAACAACCAGATACAGGCTATTCACCAGACAATTTACCACAAAAATTCAGTCTCACACTTGCTACCACAGTCACTTTAACATTCACAAAGGTCATTCCAAATGAACCAGTAAAAACACAAGTAACAATATTGGCTTGTTCTGAGGAAGGTTTGTAAATTAATTTTGTTTAAACCTAAAAAAAACCAAAAAATTTATGCACAAATATTCAATTTTTTTCTACCCTTATTCAGAGACAACAACAACAGGAACAACTACAGGAACTACAACTGGAACAACTACTGGTACAACTACTGGAACAACTACTGGTACTACTACTGGTACTACTACTGGTACAACTACTGGTACAACAACCAAAACTACAAGTGGTACAACTTCAACACCATCAACAACAACACCAACACTTTGTCAAGAAATCATGGATGAAGAGAGCATTATTCAACCTGATGATATTGAAACTAGCAGTGGAACACCAACAGATATTATTCCAAAATCTAATACACCATGGACAAGTGGTGATAATGACGATATCCCCAACTGTCACAGTAACAATATCTGAAAATGATGATGAAGAAATTGATAGAGTAACATTGATAAATCCTGAAAATGTTGACAAAGTGAAGATCACTATCACAGATAAGGATGGCAATGATGTTCCTGTTAAAGATTCTGATGGAAATGATCAACCAGAAGATGGATATTCTCCAGATGATATACCAGATAATCTAGCATTGACAAAGGGCACTAAAGTAACATTGACCTTCACCAAAACTGACAAAGATACACCAGTCACAACCAAAGTGGAAATTCTTGCTTGTGTTAAACCAGGTAAATTGTCTTTTTGTTTTTTATTTTACATATATAGATATGTATATATTTATATATATTTTTACATTAATCAATCAGCATATAAATTTTTTTCTTAAAATGTAAAATTTTCTACTTGTGCTCTATTCTTACTTTTTAGAAACAACAACAACAGGAACAACCACTGGAACAACCACTGGTACAACAACTGGAACAACAACTGGAACAACAACTGGAACAACAACTGGAACAACAAGTGGTACAACCACCTCTCCATCAACAACAACAGTCACTTATTGTCAAGAAATCATGGATGATGACAAGGTCATTCAACCTGATGATATTACAGTATCAAGCGGAAATCCACAAGACATTATCCCAACTTCTCCAACATTATGGGAAAGTGTAAATGACGAAAACCCAACAGTCACAATCAGAGTATCTGAAGGAGATAATGTTGAAATTGATAGAGTTACATTGAAATCACCAGACAATGTAGAAAAAGTTACAATCAGATTCACTGATAAGGATGGCAATGATGTAATTGTTAAGGATTCACAAGGAATTGAACAACCAGATACAGGCTATTCACCAGACAATTTACCACAAAAATTCAGTCTCACACTTGCTACCACAGTCACTTTAACATTCACAAAGGTCATTCCAAATGAACCAGTAAAAACACAAGTAACAATATTGGCTTGTTCTGAGGAAGGTTTGTAAATTAATTTTGTTTAAACCTAAAAAAAACCAAAAAATTTATGCACAAATATTCAATTTTTTTCTACCCTTATTCAGAGACAACAACAACAGGAACAACTACAGGAACTACAACTGGAACAACTACTGGTACAACTACTGGAACAACTACTGGTACTACTACTGGTACTACTACTGGTACAACTACTGGTACAACAACCAAAACTACAAGTGGTACAACTTCAACACCATCAACAACAACACCAACACTTTGTCAAGAAATCATGGATGAAGAGAGCATTATTCAACCTGATGATATTGAAACTAGCAGTGGAACACCAACAGATATTATTCCAAAATCTAATACACCATGGACAAGTGGTGATAATGACGATACCCCAACTGTCACAGTAACAATATCTGAAAATGATGATGAAGAAATTGATAGAGTAACATTGATAAATCCTGAAAATGTTGACAAAGTGAAGATCACTATCACAGATAAGGATGGCAATGATGTTCCTGTTAAAGATTCTGATGGAAATGATCAACCAGAAGATGGATATTCTCCAGATGATATACCAGATAATCTAGCATTGACAAAGGGCACTAAAGTAACATTGACCTTCACCAAAACTGACAAAGATACACCAGTCACAACCAAAGTGGAAATTCTTGCTTGTGTTAAACCAGGTAAATTGTCTTTTTGTTTTTTATTTTACATATATAGATATGTATATATTTATATATATTTTTACATTAATCAATCAGCATATAAATTTTTTTCTTAAAATGTAAAATTTTCTACTTGTGCTCTATTCTTACTTTTTAGAAACAACAACAACAGGAACAACCACTGGAACAACCACTGGTACAACAACTGGAACAACAACTGGAACAACAACTGGAACAACAAGTGGTACAACCACCTCTCCATCAACAACAACAGTCACTTATTGTCAAGAAATCATGGATGATGACAAGGTCATTCAACCTGATGATATTACAGTATCAAGCGGAAATCCACAAGACATTATCCCAACTTCTCCAACATTATGGGAAAGTGTAAATGACGAAAACCCAACAGTCACAATCAGAGTATCTGAAGGAGATAATGTTGAAATTGATAGAGTTACATTGAAATCACCAGACAATGTAGAAAAAGTTACAATCAGATTCACTGATAAGGATGGCAATGATGTAATTGTTAAGGATTCACAAGGAATTGAACAACCAGATACAGGCTATTCACCAGACAATTTACCACAAAAATTCAGTCTCACACTTGCTACCACAGTCACTTTAACATTCACAAAGGTCATTCCAAATGAACCAGTAAAAACACAAGTAACAATATTGGCTTGTTCTGAGGAAGGTTTGTAAATTAATTTTGTTTAAACCTAAAAAAAACCAAAAAATTTATGCACAAATATTCAATTTTTTTCTACCCTTATTCAGAGACAACAACAACAGGAACAACTACAGGAACTACAACTGGAACAACTACTGGTACAACTACTGGAACAACTACTGGTACTACTACTGGTACTACTACTGGTACAACTACTGGTACAACAACCAAAACTACAAGTGGTACAACTTCAACACCATCAACAACAACACCAACACTTTGTCAAGAAATCATGGATGAAGAGAGCATTATTCAACCTGATGATATTGAAACTAGCAGTGGAACACCAACAGATATTATTCCAAAATCTAATACACCATGGACAAGTGGTGATAATGACGATACCCCAACTGTCACAGTAACAATATCTGAAAATGATGATGAAGAAATTGATAGAGTAACATTGATAAATCCTGAAAATGTTGACAAAGTGAAGATCACTATCACAGATAAGGATGGCAATGATGTTCCTGTTAAAGATTCTGATGGAAATGATCAACCAGAAGATGGATATTCTCCAGATGATATACCAGATAATCTAGCATTGACAAAGGGCACTAAAGTAACATTGACCTTCACCAAAACTGACAAAGATACACCAGTCACAACCAAAGTGGAAATTCTTGCTTGTGTTAAACCAGGTAAATTGTCTTTTTGTTTTTTATTTTACATATATAGATATGTATATATTTATATATATTTTTACATTAATCAATCAGCATATAAATTTTTTTCTTAAAATGTAAAATTTTCTACTTGTGCTCTATTCTTACTTTTTAGAAACAACAACAACAGGAACAACCACTGGAACAACCACTGGTACAACAACTGGAACAACAACTGGAACAACAACTGGAACAACAAGTGGTACAACCACCTCTCCATCAACAACAACAGTCACTTATTGTCAAGAAATCATGGATGATGACAAGGTCATTCAACCTGATGATATTACAGTATCAAGCGGAAATCCACAAGACATTATCCCAACTTCTCCAACATTATGGGAAAGTGTAAATGACGAAAACCCAACAGTCACAATCAGAGTATCTGAAGGAGATAATGTTGAAATTGATAGAGTTACATTGAAATCACCAGACAATGTAGAAAAAGTTACAATCAGATTCACTGATAAGGATGGCAATGATGTAATTGTTAAGGATTCACAAGGAATTGAACAACCAGATACAGGCTATTCACCAGACAATTTACCACAAAAATTCAGTCTCACACTTGCTACCACAGTCACTTTAACATTCACAAAATTCAAATGAACCAGTAAAAACAAGTAACAATATTGGCTTGTTCTGAGGAAGGTTTGTAAATTAATTTTGTTTAAACCTAAAAAAAACCAAAAAATTTATGCACAAATATTCAATTTTTTTCTACCCTTATTCAGAGACAACAACAACAGGAACAACTACAGGAACTACAACTGGAACAACTACTGGTACAACTACTGGAACAACTACTGGTACTACTACTGGTACTACTACTGTACAACTACTGGTACAACAACCAAAACTACAAGTGGTACAACTTCAACACCATCAACAACAACACCAACACTTTGTCAAGAAATCATGGATGAAGAGAGCATTATTCAACCTGATGATATTGAAACTAGCAGTGGAACACCAACAGATATTATTCCAAAATCTAATACACCATGGACAAGTGGTGATAATGACGATACCCCAACTGTCACAGTAACAATATCTGAAAATGATGATGAAGAAATTGATAGAGTAACATTGATAAATCCTGAAAATGTTGACAAAGTGAAGATCACTATCACAGATAAGGATGGCAATGATGTTCCTGTTAAAGATTCTGATGGAAATGATCAACCAGAAGATGGATATTCTCCAGATGATATACCAGATAATCTAGCATTGACAAAGGGCACTAAAGTAACATTGACCTTCACCAAAACTGACAAAGATACACCAGTCACAACCAAAGTGGAAATTCTTGCTTGTGTTAAACCAGGTAAATTGTCTTTTTGTTTTTTATTTTACATATATAGATATGTATATATTTATATATATTTTTACATTAATCAATCAGCATATAAATTTTTTCTTAAAATGTAAAATTTTCTACTTGTGCTCTATTCTTACTTTTTAGAAACAACAACAACAGGAACAACCACTGGAACAACCACTGGTACAACAACTGGAACAACAACTGGAACAACAACTGGAACAACAAGTGGTACAACCACCTCTCCATCAACAACAACAGTCACTTATTGTCAAGAAATCATGGATGATGACAAGGTCATTCAACCTGATGATATTACAGTATCAAGCGGAAATCCACAAGACATTATCCCAACTTCTCCAACATTATGGGAAAGTGTAAATGACGAAAACCCAACAGTCACAATCAGAGTATCTGAAGGAGATAATGTTGAAATTGATAGAGTTACATTGAAATCACCAGACAATGTAGAAAAAGTTACAATCAGATTCACTGATAAGGATGGCAATGATGTAATTGTTAAGGATTCACAAGGAATTGAACAACCAGATACAGGCTATTCACCAGACAATTTACCACAAAAATTCAGTCTCACACTTGCTACCACAGTCACTTTAACATTCACAAAGGTCATTCCAAATGAACCAGTAAAAACACAAGTAACAATATTGGCTTGTTCTGAGGAAGGTTTGTAAATTAATTTTGTTTAAACCTAAAAAAAACCAAAAAATTTATGCACAAATATTCAATTTTTTTCTACCCTTATTCAGAGACAACAACAACAGGAACAACTACAGGAACTACAACTGGAACAACTACTGGTACAACTACTGGTACTACTACTGGTACAACTACAGGTACAACAACAGGTACAACTACTGGAACAACAACAGGTACCACAACTGGTACAACAACAGGAACAACTACTGGTACAACTACAGGTACTACTACAGGAACAACAACAGGAACAACAACTGGAACAACCACTGGTACAACTACTGGTACTACAACTGGAACAACTACTGGTACAACAACTGGAACAACAACTGGAACAACTACTGTACTACTACTGGTACAACTACTGGTACAACTACTGGTACAACAACCAAAACTACAAGTGGTACAACTTCAACACCATCAACAACAACACCAACACTTTGTCAAGAAATCATGGATGAAGAGAGCATTATTCAACCTGATGATATTGAAACTAGCAGTGGAACACCAACAGATATTATTCCAAAATCTAATACACCATGGACAAGTGGTGATAATGACGATACCCCAACTGTCACAGTAACAATATCTGAAAATGATGACGAAGAAATTGATAGAGTAACATTGATAAATCCTGAAAATGTTGACAAAGTGAAGATCACTATCACAGATAAGGATGGCAATGATGTTCCTGTTAAAGATTCTGATGGAAATGATCAACCAGAAGATGGATATTCTCCAGATGATATACCAGATAATCTAGCATTGACAAAGGGCACTAAAGTAACATTGACCTTCACCAAAACTGACAAAGATACACCAGTCACAACCAAAGTGGAAATTCTTGCTTGTGTTAAACCAGGTAAATTGTCTTTTTGTTTTTTATTTTACATATATAGATATGTATATATTTATATATATTTTTACATTAATCAATCAGCATATTAATTTTTTCTTAAAATGTAAAATTTTCTACTTGTGCTCTATTCTTACTTTTTAGAAACAACAACAACAGGAACAACCACTGGAACAACCACTGGTACAACAACTGGAACAACAACTGGAACAACAACTGGAACAACAAGTGGTACAACCACCTCTCCATCAACAACAACAGTCACTTATTGTCAAGAAATCATGGATGATGACAAGGTCATTCAACCTGATGATATTACAGTATCAAGCGGAAATCCACAAGACATTATCCCAACTTCTCCAACATTATGGGAAAGTGTAAATGACGAAAACCCAACAGTCACAATCAGAGTATCTGAAGGAGATAATGTTGAAATTGATAGAGTTACATTGAAATCACCAGACAATGTAGAAAAAGTTACAATCAGATTCACTGATAAGGATGGCAATGATGTAATTGTTAAGGATTCACAAGGAATTGAACAACCAGATACAGGCTATTCACCAGACAATTTACCACAAAAATTCAGTCTCACACTTGCTACCACAGTCACTTTAACATTCACAAAGGTCATTCCAAATGAACCAGTAAAAACACAAGTAACAATATTGGCTTGTTCTGAGGAAGGTTTGTAAATTAATTTTGTTTAAACCTAAAAAAAACCAAAAAATTTATGCACAAATATTCAATTTTTTTCTACCCTTATTCAGAGACAACAACAACAGAACAACTACAGGAACTACAACTGGAACAACTACTGGTACAACTACTGGAACAACTACTGGTACTACTACTGTACTGTACAACTACTGTACAACAACCAAAACTACAAGTGGTACAACTTCAACACCATCAACAACAACACCAACACTTTGTCAAGAAATCATGGATGAAGAGAGCATTATTCAACCTGATGATATTGAAACTAGCAGTGGAACACCAACAGATATTATTCCAAAATCTAATACACCATGGACAAGTGTGATAATGACGATACCCCAACTGTCACAGTAACAATATCTGAAAATGATGATGAAGAAATTGATAGAGTAACATTGATAAATCCTGAAAATGTTGACAAAGTGAAGATCACTATCACAGATAAGGATGGCAATGATGTTCCTGTTAAAGATTCTGATGGAAATGATCAACCAGAAGATGGATATTCTCCAGATGATATACCAGATAATCTAGCATTGACAAAGGGCACTAAAGTAACATTGACCTTCACCAAAACTGACAAAGATACACCAGTCACAACCAAAGTGGAAATTCTTGCTTGTGTTAAACCAGGTAAATTGTCTTTTTGTTTTTTATTTTACATATATAGATATGTATATATTTATATATTTTTTACATTAATCAATCAGCATATAAATTTTTTTTTAAAATGTAAAATTTTCTACTTGTGCTCTATTCTTACTTTTTAGAAACAACAACAACAGGAACAACCACTGGAACAACCACTGGTACAACAACTGGAACAACAACTGGAACAACAACTGGAACAACAAGTGGTACAACCACCTCTCCATCAACAACAACAGTCACTTATTGTCAAGAAATCATGGATGATGACAAGGTCATTCAACCTGATGATATTACAGTATCAAGCGGAAATCCACAAGACATTATCCCAACTTCTCCAACATTATGGGAAAGTGTAAATGACGAAAACCCAACAGTCACAATCAGAGTATCTGAAGGAGATAATGTTGAAATTGATAGAGTTACATTGAAATCACCAGACAATGTAGAAAAAGTTACAATCAGATTCACTGATAAGGATGGCAATGATGTAATTGTTAAGGATTCACAAGGAATTGAACAACCAGATACAGGCTATTCACCAGACAATTTACCACAAAAATTCAGTCTCACACTTGCTACCACAGTCACTTTAACATTCACAAAGGTCATTCCAAATGAACCAGTAAAAACACAAGTAACAATATTGGCTTGTTCTGAGGAAGGTTTGTAAATTAATTTTGTTTAAACCTAAAAAAAACCAAAAAATTTATGCACAAATATTCAATTCAATTTTTTTACTACCTTATTCAGAGACCACAACAACAGGAACAACTACAGGAACTACAACTGGAACAACTACTGGTACAACTACTGGAACAACTACTGGTACTACTACTGGTACTACTACTGGTACAACTACTGGTACAACAACCAAAACTACAAGTGTACAACTTCAACACCATCAACAACAACACCAACACTTTGTCAAGAAATCATGGATGAAGAGAGCATTATTCAACCTGATGATATTGAAACTAGCAGTGGAACACCAACAGATATTATTCCAAAATCTAATACACCATGGACAAGTGGTGATAATGACGATACCCCAACTGTCACAGTAACAATATCTGAAAATGATGATGAAGAAATTGATAGAGTAACATTGATAAATCCTGAAAATGTTGACAAAGTGAAGATCACTATCACAGATAAGGATGGCAATGATGTTCCTGTTAAAGATTCTGATGGAAATGATCAACCAGAAGATGGATATTCTCCAGATGATATACCAGATAATCTAGCATTGACAAAGGGCACTAAAGTAACATTGACCTTCACCAAAACTGACAAAGATACACCAGTCACAACCAAAGTGGAAATTCTTGCTTGTGTTAAACCAGGTAAATTGTCTTTTTGTTTTTTATTTTACATATATAGATATGTATATATTTATATATATTTTTACATTAATCAATCAGCATATAAATTTTTTTCTTAAAATGTAAAATTTTCTACTTGTGCTCTATTCTTACTTTTTAGAAACAACAACAACAGGAACAACCACTGGAACAACCACTGGTACAACAACTGGAACAACAACTGGAACAACAACTGGAACAACAAGTGGTACAACCACCTCTCCATCAACAACAACAGTCACTTATTGTCAAGAAATCATGGATGATGACAAGGTCATTCAACCTGATGATATTACAGTATCAAGCGGAAATCCACAAGACATTATCCCAACTTCTCCAACATTATGGGAAAGTGTAAATGACGAAAACCCAACAGTCACAATCAGAGTATCTGAAGGAGATAATGTTGAAATTGATAGAGTTACATTGAAATCACCAGACAATGTAGAAAAAGTTACAATCAGATTCACTGATAAGGATGGCAATGATGTAATTGTTAAGGATTCACAAGGAATTGAACAACCAGATACAGGCTATTCACCAGACAATTTACCACAAAAATTCAGTCTCACACTTGCTACCACAGTCACTTTAACATTCACAAAGGTCATTCCAAATGAACCAGTAAAAACACAAGTAACAATATTGGCTTGTTCTGAGGAAGGTTTGTAAATTAATTTTGTTTAAACCTAAAAAAAACCAAAAAATTTATGCACAAATATTCAATTTTTTTCTACCCTTATTCAGAGACAACAACAACAGGAACAACTACAGGAACTACAACTGGAACAACTACTGGTACAACTACTGGTACTACTACTGGTACAACTACAGGTACAACAACAGGTACAACTACTGGAACAACAACAGGTACCACAACTGGTACAACAACAGGAACAACTACTGGTACAACTACAGGTACTACTACAGGAACAACAACAGGAACAACTACAGGTACAACAACAGGTACAACTACTGGAACAACAACAGGTACCACAACTGGTACAACAACAGGAACAACTACTGGTACAACTACAGGTACTACTACAGGAACAACAACAGGAACAACAACTGGAACAACCACTGGTACAACTACTGGTACTACAACTGGAACAACTACTGGTACAACAACTGGAACAACAACTGGAACAACTACTGGTACTACTACTGGTACAACTACTGGTACAACTACTGGTACAACAACCAAAACTACAAGTGGTACAACTTCAACACCATCAACAACAACACCAACACTTTGTCAAGAAATCATGGATGAAGAGAGCATTATTCAACCTGATGATATTGAAACTAGCAGTGGAACACCAACAGATATTATTCCAAAATCTAATACACCATGGACAAGTGGTGATAATGACGATACCCCAACTGTCACAGTAACAATATCTGAAAATGATGATGAAGAAATTGATAGAGTAATATTGATAAATCCTGAAAATGTTGACAAAGTGAAGATCACTATCACAGATAAGGATGGCAATGATGTTCCTGTTAAAGATTCTGATGGAAATGATCAACCAGAAGATGGATATTCTCCAGATGATATACCAGATAATCTAGCATTGACAAAGGGCACTAAAGTAACATTGACCTTCACCAAAACTGACAAAGATACACCAGTCACAACCAAAGTGGAAATTCTTGCTTGTGTTAAACCAGGTAAATTGTCTTTTGTTTTTTATTTTACATATATAGATATGTATATATTTATATATATTTTTACATTAATCAATCAGCATATAAATTTTTTTCTTAAAATGTAAAATTTTCTACTTGTGCTCTATTCTTACTTTTTAGAAACAACAACAACAGGAACAACCACTGGAACAACCACTGGTACAACAACTGGAACAACAACTGGAACAACAACTGGAACAACAACTGGAACAACAAGTGGTACAACCACCTCTCCATCAACAACAACAGTCACTTATTGTCAAGAAATCATGGATGATGACAAGGTCATTCAACCTGATGATATTACAGTATCAAGCGGAAATCCACAAGACATTATCCCAACTTCTCCAACATTATGGGAAAGTGTAAATGACGAAAACCCAACAGTCACAATCAGAGTATCTGAAGGAGATAATGTTGAAATTGATAGAGTTACATTGAAATCACCAGACAATGTAGAAAAAGTTACAATCAGATTCACTGATAAGGATGGCAATGATGTAATTGTTAAGGATTCACAAGGAATTGAACAACCAGATACAGGCTATTCACCAGACAATTTACCACAAAAATTCAGTCTCACACTTGCTACCACAGTCACTTTAACATTCACAAAGGTCATTCCAAATGAACCAGTAAAAACACAAGTAACAATATTGGCTTGTTCTGAGGAAGGTTTGTAAATTAATTTTGTTTAAACCTAAAAAAAACCAAAAAATTTATGCACAAATATTCAATTTTTTTCTACCCTTATTCAGAGACAACAACAACAGGAACAACTACAGGAACTACAACTGGAACAACTACTGGTACAACTACTGGTACTACTACTGGTACAACTACAGGTACAACAACAGGTACAACTACTGGAACAACAACAGGTACCACAACTGGTACAACAACAGGAACAACTACTGGTACAACTACAGGTACTACTACAGGAACAACAACAGGAACAACAACTGGAACAACCACTGGTACAACTACTGGTACTACAACTGGAACAACTACTGGTACAACAACTGGAACAACAACTGGAACAACTACTGGTACTACTACTGGTACAACTACTGGTACAACTACTGGTACAACAACCAAAACTACAAGTGGTACAACTTCAACACCATCAACAACAACACCAACACTTTGTCAAGAAATCATGGATGAAGAGAGCATTATTCAACCTGATGATATTGAAACTAGCAGTGGAACACCAACAGATATTATTCCAAAATCTAATACACCATGGACAAGTGGTGATAATGACGATACCCCAACTGTCACAGTAACAATATCTGAAAATGATGATGAAGAAATTGATAGAGTAACATTGATAAATCCTGAAAATGTTGACAAAGTGAAGATCACTATCACAGATAAGGATGGCAATGATGTTCCTGTTAAAGATTCTGATGGAAATGATCAACCAGAAGATGGATATTCTCCAGATGATATACCAGATAATCTAGCATTGACAAAGGGCACTAAAGTAACATTGACCTTCACCAAAACTGACAAAGATACACCAGTCACAACCAAAGTGGAAATTCTTGCTTGTGTTAAACCAGGTAAATTGTCTTTTTGTTTTTTATTTTACATATATAGATATGTATATATTTATATATATTTTTACATTAATCAATCAGCATATAAATTTTTTTCTTAAAATGTAAAATTTTCTACTTGTGCTCTATTCTTACTTTTTAGAAACAACAACAACAGGAACAACCACTGGAACAACCACTGGTACAACAACTGGAACAACAACTGGAACAACAACTGGAACAACAAGTGGTACAACCACCTCTCCATCAACAACAACAGTCACTTATTGTCAAGAAATCATGGATGATGACAAGGTCATTCAACCTGATGATATTACAGTATCAAGCGGAAATCCACAAGACATTATCCCAACTTCTCCAACATTATGGGAAAGTGTAAATGACGAAAACCCAACAGTCACAATCAGAGTATCTGAAGGAGATAATGTTGAAATTGATAGAGTTACATTGAAATCACCAGACAATGTAGAAAAAGTTACAATCAGATTCACTGATAAGGATGGCAATGATGTAATTGTTAAGGATTCACAAGGAATTGAACAACCAGATACAGGCTATTCACCAGACAATTTACCACAAAAATTCAGTCTCACACTTGCTACCACAGTCACTTTAACATTCACAAAGGTCATTCCAAATGAACCAGTAAAAACACAAGTAACAATATTGGCTTGTTCTGAGGAAGGTTTGTAAATTAATTTTGTTTAAACCTAAAAAAAACCAAAAAATTTATGCACAAATATTCAATTTTTTTCTACCCTTATTCAGAGACAACAACAACAGGAACAACTACAGGAACTACAACTGGAACAACTACTGGTACAACTACTGGTACTACTACTGGTACAACTACAGGTACAACAACAGGTACAACTACTGGAACAACAACAGGTACCACAACTGGTACAACAACAGGAACAACTACTGGTACAACTACAGGTACTACTACAGGAACAACAACAGGAACAACAACTGGAACAACCACTGGTACAACTACTGGTACTACAACTGGAACAACTACTGGTACAACAACTGGAACAACAACTGGAACAACTACTGGTACTACTACTGGTACAACTACTGGTACAACTACTGGTACAACAACCAAAACTACAAGTGGTACAACTTCAACACCATCAACAACAACACCAACACTTTGTCAAGAAATCATGGATGAAGAGAGCATTATTCAACCTGATGATATTGAAACTAGCAGTGGAACACCAACAGATATTATTCCAAAATCTAATACACCATGGACAAGTGGTGATAATGACGATACCCCAACTGTCACAGTAACAATATCTGAAAATGATGATGAAGAAATTGATAGAGTAACATTGATAAATCCTGAAAATGTTGACAAAGTGAAGATCACTATCACAGATAAGGATGGCAATGATGTTCCTGTTAAAGATTCTGATGGAAATGATCAACCAGAAGATGGATATTCTCCAGATGATATACCAGATAATCTAGCATTGACAAAGGGCACTAAAGTAACATTGACCTTCACCAAAACTGACAAAGATACACCAGTCACAACCAAAGTGGAAATTCTTGCTTGTGTTAAACCAGGTAAATTGTCTTTTTGTTTTTTATTTTACATATATAGATATGTATATATTTATATATATTTTTACATTAATCAATCAGCATATAAATTTTTTTCTTAAAATGTAAAATTTTCTACTTGTGCTCTATTCTTACTTTTTAGAAACAACAACAACAGGAACAACCACTGGAACAACCACTGGTACAACAACTGGAACAACAACTGGAACAACAACTGGAACAACAAGTGGTACAACCACCTCTCCATCAACAACAACAGTCACTTATTGTCAAGAAATCATGGATGATGACAAGGTCATTCAACCTGATGATATTACAGTATCAAGCGGAAATCCACAAGACATTATCCCAACTTCTCCAACATTATGGGAAAGTGTAAATGACGAAAACCCAACAGTCACAATCAGAGTATCTGAAGGAGATAATGTTGAAATTGATAGAGTTACATTGAAATCACCAGACAATGTAGAAAAAGTTACAATCAGATTCACTGATAAGGATGGCAATGATGTAATTGTTAAGGATTCACAAGGAATTGAACAACCAGATACAGGCTATTCACCAGACAATTTACCACAAAAATTCAGTCTCACACTTGCTACCACAGTCACTTTAACATTCACAAAGGTCATTCCAAATGAACCAGTAAAAACACAAGTAACAATATTGGCTTGTTCTGAGGAAGGTTTGTAAATTAATTTTGTTTAAACCTAAAAAAAACCAAAAAATTTATGCACAAATATTCAATTTTTTTCTACCCTTATTCAGAGACAACAACAACAGGAACAACTACAGGAACTACAACTGGAACAACTACTGGTACAACTACTGGTACTACTACTGGTACAACTACAGGTACAACAACAGGTACAACTACTGGAACAACAACAGGTACCACAACTGGTACAACAACAGGAACAACTACTGGTACAACTACAGGTACTACTACAGGAACAACAACAGGAACAACAACTGGAACAACCACTGGTACAACTACTGGTACTACAACTGGAACAACTACTGGTACAACAACTGGAACAACAACTGGAACAACTACTGGTACTACTACTGGTACAACTACTGGTACAACTACTGGTACAACAACCAAAACTACAAGTGGTACAACTTCAACACCATCAACAACAACACCAACACTTTGTCAAGAAATCATGGATGAAGAGAGCATTATTCAACCTGATGATATTGAAACTAGCAGTGGAACACCAACAGATATTATTCCAAAATCTAATACACCATGGACAAGTGGTGATAATGACGATACCCCAACTGTCACAGTAACAATATCTGAAAATGATGATGAAGAAATTGATAGAGTAACATTGATAAATCCTGAAAATGTTGACAAAGTGAAGATCACTATCACAGATAAGGATGGCAATGATGTTCCTGTTAAAGATTCTGATGGAAATGATCAACCAGAAGATGGATATTCTCCAGATGATATACCAGATAATCTAGCATTGACAAAGGGCACTAAAGTAACATTGACCTTCACCAAAACTGACAAAGATACACCAGTCACAACCAAAGTGGAAATTCTTGCTTGTGTTAAACCAGGTAAATTGTCTTTTTGTTTTTTATTTTACATATATAGATATGTATATATTTATATATATTTTTACATTAATCAATCAGCATATAAATTTTTTTCTTAAAATGTAAAATTTTCTACTTGTGCTCTATTCTTACTTTTTAGAAACAACAACAACAGGAACAACCACTGGAACAACCACTGGTACAACAACTGGAACAACAACTGGAACAACAACTGGAACAACAAGTGGTACAACCACCTCTCCATCAACAACAACAGTCACTTATTGTCAAGAAATCATGGATGATGACAAGGTCATTCAACCTGATGATATTACAGTATCAAGCGGAAATCCACAAGACATTATCCCAACTTCTCCAACATTATGGGAAAGTGTAAATGACGAAAACCCAACAGTCACAATCAGAGTATCTGAAGGAGATAATGTTGAAATTGATAGAGTTACATTGAAATCACCAGACAATGTAGAAAAAGTTACAATCAGATTCACTGATAAGGATGGCAATGATGTAATTGTTAAGGATTCACAAGGAATTGAACAACCAGATACAGGCTATTCACCAGACAATTTACCACAAAAATTCAGTCTCACACTTGCTACCACAGTCACTTTAACATTCACAAAGGTCATTCCAAATGAACCAGTAAAAACACAAGTAACAATATTGGCTTGTTCTGAGGAAGGTTTGTAAATTAATTTTGTTTAAACCTAAAAAAAACCAAAAAATTTATGCACAAATATTCAATTTTTTTCTACCCTTATTCAGAGACAACAACAACAGGAACAACTACAGGAACTACAACTGGAACAACTACTGGTACAACTACTGGTACTACTACTGGTACAACTACAGGTACAACAACAGGTACAACTACTGGAACAACAACAGGTACCACAACTGGTACAACAACAGGAACAACTACTGGTACAACTACAGGTACTACTACAGGAACAACAACAGGAACAACAACTGGAACAACCACTGGTACAACTACTGGTACTACAACTGGAACAACTACTGGTACAACAACTGGAACAACAACTGGAACAACTACTGGTACTACTACTGGTACAACTACTGGTACAACTACTGGTACAACAACCAAAACTACAAGTGGTACAACTTCAACACCATCAACAACAACACCAACACTTTGTCAAGAAATCATGGATGAAGAGAGCATTATTCAACCTGATGATATTGAAACTAGCAGTGGAACACCAACAGATATTATTCCAAAATCTAATACACCATGGACAAGTGGTGATAATGACGATACCCCAACTGTCACAGTAACAATATCTGAAAATGATGATGAAGAAATTGATAGAGTAACATTGATAAATCCTGAAAATGTTGACAAAGTGAAGATCACTATCACAGATAAGGATGGCAATGATGTTCCTGTTAAAGATTCTGATGGAAATGATCAACCAGAAGATGGATATTCTCCAGATGATATACCAGATAATCTAGCATTGACAAAGGGCACTAAAGTAACATTGACCTTCACCAAAACTGACAAAGATACACCAGTCACAACCAAAGTGGAAATTCTTGCTTGTGTTAAACCAGGTAAATTGTCTTTTTGTTTTTTATTTTACATATATAGATATGTATATATTTATATATATTTTTACATTAATCAATCAGCATATAAATTTTTTTCTTAAAATGTAAAATTTTCTACTTGTGCTCTATTCTTACTTTTTAGAAACAACAACAACAGGAACAACCACTGGAACAACCACTGGTACAACAACTGGAACAACAACTGGAACAACAACTGGAACAACAACTGGAACAACAAGTGGTACAACCACCTCTCCATCAACAACAACAGTCACTTATTGTCAAGAAATCATGGATGATGACAAGGTCATTCAACCTGATGATATTACAGTATCAAGCGGAAATCCACAAGACATTATCCCAACTTCTCCAACATTATGGGAAAGTGTAAATGACGAAAACCCAACAGTCACAATCAGAGTATCTGAAGGAGATAATGTTGAAATTGATAGAGTTACATTGAAATCACCAGACAATGTAGAAAAAGTTACAATCAGATTCACTGATAAGGATGGCAATGATGTAATTGTTAAGGATTCACAAGGAATTGAACAACCAGATACAGGCTATTCACCAGACAATTTACCACAAAAATTCAGTCTCACACTTGCTACCACAGTCACTTTAACATTCACAAAGGTCATTCCAAATGAACCAGTAAAAACACAAGTAACAATATTGGCTTGTTCTGAGGAAGGTTTGTAAATTAATTTTGTTTAAACCTAAAAAAAACCAAAAAATTTATGCACAAATATTCAATTTTTTTCTACCCTTATTCAGAGACAACAACAACAGGAACAACTACAGGAACTACAACTGGAACAACTACTGGTACAACTACTGGAACAACTACTGGTACTACTACTGGTACTACTACTGGTACAACTACTGGTACAACAACCAAAACTACAAGTGGTACAACTTCAACACCATCAACAACAACACCAACACTTTGTCAAGAAATCATGGATGAAGAGAGCATTATTCAACCTGATGATATTGAAACTAGCAGTGGAACACCAACAGATATTATTCCAAAATCTAATACACCATGGACAAGTGGTGATAATGACGATACCCCAACTGTCACAGTAACAATATCTGAAAATGATGATGAAGAAATTGATAGAGTAACATTGATAAATCCTGAAAATGTTGACAAAGTGAAGATCACTATCACAGATAAGGATGGCAATGATGTTCCTGTTAAAGATTCTGATGGAAATGATCAACCAGAAGATGGATATTCTCCAGATGATATACCAGATAATCTAGCATTGACAAAGGGCACTAAAGTAACATTGACCTTCACCAAAACTGACAAAGATACACCAGTCACAACCAAAGTGGAAATTCTTGCTTGTGTTAAACCAGGTAAATTGTCTTTTTGTTTTTTATTTTACATATATAGATATGTATATATTTATATATATTTTTACATTAATCAATCAGCATATAAATTTTTTTCTTAAAATGTAAAATTTTCTACTTGTGCTCTATTCTTACTTTTTAGAAACAACAACAACAGGAACAACCACTGGAACAACCACTGGTACAACAACTGGAACAACAACTGGAACAACAACTGGAACAACAACTGGAACAACAAGTGGTACAACCACCTCTCCATCAACAACAACAGTCACTTATTGTCAAGAAATCATGGATGATGACAAGGTCATTCAACCTGATGATATTACAGTATCAAGCGGAAATCCACAAGACATTATCCCAACTTCTCCAACATTATGGGAAAGTGTAAATGACGAAAACCCAACAGTCACAATCAGAGTATCTGAAGGAGATAATGTTGAAATTGATAGAGTTACATTGAAATCACCAGACAATGTAGAAAAAGTTACAATCAGATTCACTGATAAGGATGGCAATGATGTAATTGTTAAGGATTCACAAGGAATTGAACAACCAGATACAGGCTATTCACCAGACAATTTACCACAAAAATTCAGTCTCACACTTGCTACCACAGTCACTTTAACATTCACAAAGGTCATTCCAAATGAACCAGTAAAAACACAAGTAACAATATTGGCTTGTTCTGAGGAAGGTTTGTAAATTAATTTTGTTTAAACCTAAAAAAAACCAAAAAATTTATGCACAAATATTCAATTTTTTTCTACCCTTATTCAGAGACAACAACAACAGGAACAACTACAGGAACTACAACTGGAACAACTACTGGTACAACTACTGGTACTACTACTGGTACAACTACAGGTACAACAACAGGTACAACTACTGGAACAACAACAGGTACCACAACTGGTACAACAACAGGAACAACTACTGGTACAACTACAGGTACTACTACAGGAACAACAACAGGAACAACAACTGGAACAACCACTGGTACAACTACTGGTACTACAACTGGAACAACTACTGGTACAACAACTGGAACAACAACTGGAACAACTACTGGTACTACTACTGGTACAACTACTGGTACAACTACTGGTACAACAACCAAAACTACAAGTGGTACAACTTCAACACCATCAACAAAACACCAACACTTTGTCAAGAAATCATGGATGAAGAGAGCATTATTCAACCTGATGATATTGAAACTAGCAGTGGAACACAACAGATATTATTCCAAAATCTAATACACCATGGACAAGTGGTGATAATGACGATACCCCAACTGTCACAGTAACAATATCTGAAATGATGATGAAGAAATTGATAGAGTAACATTGATAAATCCTGAAAAATGTTGACAAAGTGAAAGATCACTATCACAGATAAGGATGCAATGATGTTCCTGTTAAAGATTCTGATGGAAATGATCAACCAGAAGATGGATATCTCCAGATGATATACCAGATAATCTAGCATGACAAAGGGCACTAAAGTAACATTGACCTTCACCAAAACTGACAAAGATACACCAGTCACAACCAAAGTGGAAATTCTTGCTTGTGTTAAACCAGGTAAATTGTCTTTTTGTTTTTTATTTTACATATATAGATATGTATATTTATATATATTTTTTACATTAATCAATCAGCATATTAATTTTTTTCTTAAAATGTAAAATTTTCTACTTGTGCTCTATTCTTACTTTTTAGAAACAACAACAACAGGAACAACCACTGGAACAACCACTGGTACAACAACTGGAACAACAACTGGAACAACAACTGGAACAACAACTGGAACAACAAGTGGTACAACCACCTCTCCATCAACAACAACAGTCACTTATTGTCAAGAAATCATGGATGATGACAAGGTCATTCAACTGATGATATTACAGTATCAAGCGGAAATCCACAGACATTATCCCAACTTCTCCAACATTATGGGAAAGTGTAAATGACGAAAACCCAACAGTCACAATCAGAGTATCTGAAGGAGATAATGTTGAAATTGATAGAGTTACATTGAAATCACCAGACAATGTAGAAAAAGTTACAATCAGATTCACTGATAAGGATGGCAATGATGTAATTGTTAAGGATTCACAAGGAATTGAACAACCAGATACAGGCTATTCACCAGACAATTTACCACAAAAATTCAGTCTCACACTTGCTACCACAGTCACTTTAACATTCACAAAGGTCATTCCAAATGAACCAGTAAAAACACAAGTAACAATATTGGCTTGTTCTGAGGAAGGTTTGTAAATTAATTTTGTTTAAACCTAAAAAAAACCAAAAAATTTATGCACAAATATTCAATTTTTTTCTACCCTTATTCAGAGACAACAACAACAGGAACAACTACAGGAACTACAACTGGAACAACTACTGGTACAACTACTGGTACTACTACTGGTACAACTACAGGTACAACAACAGGTACAACTACTGGAACAACAACAGGTACCACAACTGGTACAACAACAGGAACAACTACTGGTACAACTACAGGTACTACTACAGGAACAACAACAGGAACAACAACTGGAACAACCACTGGTACAACTACTGGTACTACAACTGGAACAACTACTGGTACAACAACTGGAACAACAACTGGAACAACTACTGGTACTACTACTGGTACAACTACTGGTACAACTACTGGTACAACAACCAAAACTACAAGTGGTACAACTTCAACACCATCAACAACAACACCAACACTTTGTCAAGAAATCATGGATGAAGAGAGCATTATTCAACCTGATGATATTGAAACTAGCAGTGGAACACCAACAGATATTATTCCAAAATCTAATACACCATGGACAAGTGGTGATAATGACGATACCCCAACTGTCACAGTAACAATATCTGAAAATGATGATGAAGAAATTGATAGAGTAACATTGATAAATCCTGAAAATGTTGACAAAGTGAAGATCACTATCACAGATAAGGATGGCAATGATGTTCCTGTTAAAGATTCTGATGGAAATGATCAACCAGAAGATGGATATTCTCCAGATGATATACCAGATAATCTAGCATTGACAAAGGGCACTAAAGTAACATTGACCTTCACCAAAACTGACAAAGATACACCAGTCACAACCAAAGTGGAAATTCTTGCTTGTGTTAAACCAGGTAAATTGTCTTTTTGTTTTTTATTTTACATATATAGATATGTATATATTTATATATATTTTTACATTAATCAATCAGCATATAAATTTTTTTCTTAAAATGTAAAATTTTCTACTTGTGCTCTATTCTTACTTTTTAGAAACAACAACAACAGGAACAACCACTGGAACAACCACTGGTACAACAACTGGAACAACAACTGGAACAACAACTGGAACAACAACTGGAACAACAAGTGGTACAACCACCTCTCCATCAACAACAACAGTCACTTATTGTCAAGAAATCATGGATGATGACAAGGTCATTCAACCTGATGATATTACAGTATCAAGCGGAAATCCACAAGACATTATCCCAACTTCTCCAACATTATGGGAAAGTGTAAATGACGAAAACCCAACAGTCACAATCAGAGTATCTGAAGGAGATAATGTTGAAATTGATAGAGTTACATTGAAATCACCAGACAATGTAGAAAAAGTTACAATCAGATTCACTGATAAGGATGGCAATGATGTAATTGTTAAGGATTCACAAGGAATTGAACAACCAGATACAGGCTATTCACCAGACAATTTACCACAAAAATTCAGTCTCACACTTGCTACCACAGTCACTTTAACATTCACAAAGGTCATTCCAAATGAACCAGTAAAAACACAAGTAACAATATTGGCTTGTTCTGAGGAAGGTTTGTAAATTAATTTTGTTTAAACCTAAAAAAAACCAAAAAATTTATGCACAAATATTCAATTTTTTTCTACCCTTATTCAGAGACAACAACAACAGGAACAACTACAGGAACTACAACTGGAACAACTACTGGTACAACTACTGGTACTACTACTGGTAAACTACAGTAAACAAAGGTACAACTACTGGAAAACAACAGTACAAATGTACAACAAAAAAACTACTGAAATACAGTACTACTAAGGAAAACAAGAACAACAACTGGAACAACCACTGGTACAACTACTGTACAACTGGAAAACTACTGGTACAAACTGGAACAACAATGAACAACTACTGGTACTACTACTGGTACAACTACTGGTACAACTATGAAACAACCAAAACTACAAGTGGTACAACTTCAACACCATCAACAACAACACCAACACTTTGTCAAGAAATCATGGATGAAGAGAGCATTATTCAACCTGATGATATTGAAACTAGCAGTGGAACACCAACAGATATTATTCCAAAATCTAATACACCATGGACAAGTGGTGATAATGACGATACCCCAACTGTCACAGTAACAATATCTGAAAATGATGATGAAGAAATTGATAGAGTAACATTGATAAATCCTGAAAATGTTGACAAAGTGAAGATCACTATCACAGATAAGGATGGCAATGATGTTCCTGTTAAAGATTCTGATGGAAATGATCAACCAGAAGATGGATATTCTCCAGATGATATACCAGATAATCTAGCATTGACAAAGGGCACTAAAGTAACATTGACCTTCACCAAAACTGACAAAGATACACCAGTCACAACCAAAGTGGAAATTCTTGCTTGTGTTAAACCAGGTAAATTGTCTTTTTGTTTTTTATTTTACATATATAGATATGTATATATTTATATATATTTTTACATTAATCAATCAGCATATAAATTTTTTTCTTAAAATGTAAAATTTTCTACTTGTGCTCTATTCTTACTTTTTAGAAACAACAACAACAGGAACAACCACTGGAACAACCACTGGTACAACAACTGGAACAACAACTGGAACAACAACTGGAACAACAAGTGGTACAACCACCTCTCCATCAACAACAACAGTCACTTATTGTCAAGAAATCATGGATGATGACAAGGTCATTCAACCTGATGATATTACAGTATCAAGCGGAAATCCACAAGACATTATCCCAACTTCTCCAACATTATGGGAAAGTGTAAATGACGAAAACCCAACAGTCACAATCAGAGTATCTGAAGGAGATAATGTTGAAATTGATAGAGTTACATTGAAATCACCAGACAATGTAGAAAAAGTTACAATCAGATTCACTGATAAGGATGGCAATGATGTAATTGTTAAGGATTCACAAGGAATTGAACAACCAGATACAGGCTATTCACCAGACAATTTACCACAAAAATTCAGTCTCACACTTGCTACCACAGTCACTTTAACATTCACAAAGGTCATTCCAAATGAACCAGTAAAAACACAAGTAACAATATTGGCTTGTTCTGAGGAAGGTTTGTAAATTAATTTTGTTTAAACCTAAAAAAAACCAAAAAATTTATGCACAAATATTCAATTTTTTTCTACCCTTATTCAGAGACAACAACAACAGGAACAACTACAGGAACTACAACTGGAACAACTACTGGTACAACTACTGGTACTACTACTGGTACAACTACAGGTACAACAACAGGTACAACTACTGGAACAACAACAGGTACCACAACTGGTACAACAACAGGAACAACTACTGGTACAACTACAGGTACTACTACAGGAACAACAACAGGAACAACAACTGGAACAACCACTGGTACAACTACTGGTACTACAACTGGAACAACTACTGGTACAACAACTGGAACAACAACTGGAACAACTACTGGTACTACTACTGGTACAACTACTGGTACAACTACTGGTACAACAACCAAAACTACAAGTGGTACAACTTCAACACCATCAACAACAACACCAACACTTTGTCAAGAAATCATGGATGAAGAGAGCATTATTCAACCTGATGATATTGAAACTAGCAGTGGAACACCAACAGATATTATTCCAAAATCTAATACACCATGGACAAGTGGTGATAATGACGATACCCCAACTGTCACAGTAACAATATCTGAAAATGATGATGAAGAAATTGATAGAGTAACATTGATAAATCCTGAAAATGTTGACAAAGTGAAGATCACTATCACAGATAAGGATGGCAATGATGTTCCTGTTAAAGATTCTGATGGAAATGATCAACCAGAAGATGGATATTCTCCAGATGATATACCAGATAATCTAGCATTGACAAAGGGCACTAAAGTAACATTGACCTTCACCAAAACTGACAAAGATACACCAGTCACAACCAAAGTGGAAATTCTTGCTTGTGTTAAACCAGGTAAATTGTCTTTTTGTTTTTTATTTTACATATATAGATATGTATATATTTATATATATTTTTACATTAATCAATCAGCATATAAATTTTTTTCTTAAAATGTAAAATTTTCTACTTGTGCTCTATTCTTACTTTTTAGAAACAACAACAACAGGAACAACCACTGGAACAACCACTGGTACAACAACTGGAACAACAACTGGAACAACAACTGGAACAACAAGTGGTACAACCACCTCTCCATCAACAACAACAGTCACTTATTGTCAAGAAATCATGGATGATGACAAGGTCATTCAACCTGATGATATTACAGTATCAAGCGGAAATCCACAAGACATTATCCCAACTTCTCCAACATTATGGGAAAGTGTAAATGACGAAAACCCAACAGTCACAATCAGAGTATCTGAAGGAGATAATGTTGAAATTGATAGAGTTACATTGAAATCACCAGACAATGTAGAAAAAGTTACAATCAGATTCACTGATAAGGATGGCAATGATGTAATTGTTAAGGATTCACAAGGAATTGAACAACCAGATACAGGCTATTCACCAGACAATTTACCACAAAAATTCAGTCTCACACTTGCTACCACAGTCACTTTAACATTCACAAAGGTCATTCCAAATGAACCAGTAAAAACACAAGTAACAATATTGGCTTGTTCTGAGGAAGGTTTGTAAATTAATTTTGTTTAAACCTAAAAAAAACCAAAAAATTTATGCACAAATATTCAATTTTTTTCTACCCTTATTCAGAGACAACAACAACAGGAACAACTACAGGAACTACAACTGGAACAACTACTGGTACAACTACTGGAACAACTACTGGTACTACTACTGGTACTACTACTGGTACAACTACTGGTACAACAACCAAAACTACAAGTGGTACAACTTCAACACCATCAACAACAACACCAACACTTTGTCAAGAAATCATGGATGAAGAGAGCATTATTCAACCTGATGATATTGAAACTAGCAGTGGAACACCAACAGATATTATTCCAAAATCTAATACACCATGGACAAGTGGTGATAATGACGATACCCCAACTGTCACAGTAACAATATCTGAAAATGATGATGAAGAAATTGATAGAGTAACATTGATAAATCCTGAAAATGTTGACAAAGTGAAGATCACTATCACAGATAAGGATGGCAATGATGTTCCTGTTAAAGATTCTGATGGAAATGATCAACCAGAAGATGGATATTCTCCAGATGATATACCAGATAATCTAGCATTGACAAAGGGCACTAAAGTAACATTGACCTTCACCAAAACTGACAAAGATACACCAGTCACAACCAAAGTGGAAATTCTTGCTTGTGTTAAACCAGGTAAATTGTCTTTTTGTTTTTTATTTTACATATATAGATATGTATATATTTATATATATTTTTACATTAATCAATCAGCATATAAATTTTTTCTTAAAATGTAAAATTTTCTACTTGTGCTCTATTCTTACTTTTTAGAAACAACAACAACAGGAACAACCACTGGAACAACCACTGGTACAACAACTGGAACAACAACTGGAACAACAACTGGAACAACAAGTGGTACAACCACCTCTCCATCAACAACAACAGTCACTTATTGTCAAGAAATCATGGATGATGACAAGGTCATTCAACCTGATGATATTACAGTATCAAGCGGAAATCCACAAGACATTATCCCAACTTCTCCAACATTATGGGAAAGTGTAAATGACGAAAACCCAACAGTCACAATCAGAGTATCTGAAGGAGATAATGTTGAAATTGATAGAGTTACATTGAAATCACCAGACAATGTAGAAAAAGTTACAATCAGATTCACTGATAAGGATGGCAATGATGTAATTGTTAAGGATTCACAAGGAATTGAACAACCAGATACAGGCTATTCACCAGACAATTTACCACAAAAATTCAGTCTCACACTTGCTACCACAGTCACTTTAACATTCACAAAGGTCATTCCAAATGAACCAGTAAAAACACAAGTAACAATATTGGCTTGTTCTGAGGAAGGTTTGTAAATTAATTTTGTTTAAACCTAAAAAAAACCAAAAAATTTATGCACAAATATTCAATTTTTTTCTACCCTTATTCAGAGACAACAACAACAGGAACAACTACAGGAACTACAACTGGAACAACTACTGGTACAACTACTGGAACAACTACTGGTACTACTACTGGTACTACTACTGGTACAACTACTGGTACAACAACCAAAACTACAAGTGGTACAACTTCAACACCATCAACAACAACACAACACTTTGTCAAGAAATCATGGATGAAGAGAGCATTATTCAACCTGATGATATTGAAACTAGCAGTGGAACACCAACAGATATTATTCCAAAATCTAATACACCATGGACAAGTGGTGATAATGACGATACCCCAACTGTCACAGTAACAATATCTGAAAATGATGATGAAGAAATTGATAGAGTAACATTGATAAATCCTGAAAATGTTGACAAAGTGAAGATCACTATCACAGATAAGGATGGCAATGATGTTCCTGTTAAAGATTCTGATGGAAATGATCAACCAGAAGATGGATATTCTCCAGATGATATACCAGATAATCTAGCATTGACAAAGGGCACTAAAGTAACATTGACCTTCACCAAAACTGACAAAGATACACCAGTCACAACCAAAGTGGAAATTCTTGCTTGTGTTAAACCAGGTAAATTGTCTTTTTGTTTTTTATTTTACATATATAGATATGTATATATTTATATATATTTTTACATTAATCAATCAGCATATAAATTTTTTTCTTAAAATGTAAAATTTTCTACTTGTGCTCTATTCTTACTTTTTAGAAACAACAACAACAGGAACAACCACTGGAACAACCACTGGTACAACAACTGGAACAACAACTGGAACAACAACTGGAACAACAAGTGGTACAACCACCTCTCCATCAACAACAACAGTCACTTATTGTCAAGAAATCATGGATGATGACAAGGTCATTCAACCTGATGATATTACAGTATCAAGCGGAAATCCACAAGACATTATCCCAACTTCTCCAACATTATGGAAAGTGTAAATGACGAAAACCCAACAGTCACAATCAGAGTATCTGAAGGAGATAATGTTGAAATTGATAGAGTTACATTGAAATCACCAGACAATGTAGAAAAAGTTACAATCAGATTCACTGATAAGGATGGCAATGATGTAATTGTTAAGGATTCACAAGGAATTGAACAACCAGATACAGGCTATTCACCAGACAATTTACCACAAAAATTCAGTCTCACACTTGCTACCACAGTCACTTTAACATTCACAAAGTCATTCCAAATGAACCAGTAAAAACACAAGTAACAATATTGGCTTGTTCTGAGGAAGGTTTGTAAATTAATTTGTTTAAACCTAAAAAAAACCAAAAAATTTATGCACAAATATTCAATTTTTTTCTACCCTTATTCAGAGACAACAACAACAGAACAACTACAGGAACTACAACTGGAACAACTACTGGTACAACTACTGGAACAACTACTGGTACTACTACTGGTACTACTACTGGTACAACTACTGGTACAACAACCAAAACTACAAGTGGTACAACTTCAACACCATCAACAACAACACCAACACTTTGTCAAGAAATCATGGATGAAGAGAGCATTATTCAACCTGATGATATTGAAACTAGCAGTGGAACACCAACAGATATTATTCCAAAATCTAATACACGATACCCAACTGTCACAGTAACAATATCTGAAAATGATGATGAAGAAATTGATAGAGTAACATTGATAAATCCTGAAAATGTTGACAAAGTGAAGATCACTATCACAGATAAGGATGGCAATGATGTTCCTGTTAAAGATTCTGATGGAAATGATCAACCAGAAGATGGATATTCTCCAGATGATATACCAGATAATCTAGCATTGACAAAGGGCACTAAAGTAACATTGACCTTCACCAAAACTGACAAAGATACACCAGTCACAACCAAAGTGGAAATTCTTGCTTGTGTTAAACCAGGTAAATTGTCTTTTTGTTTTTTATTTTACATATATAGATATGTATATATTTATATATATTTTTACATTAATCAATCAGCATATAAATTTTTTCTTAAAATGTAAATTTTCTACTTGTGCTCTATTCTTACTTTTTAGAAACAACAACAACAGGAACAACACTGGAACACCACTGGTACAACAACTGGAACAACAACTGGAACAACAACTGGAACAACAAGTGGTACAACCACCTCTCCATCAACAACAACAGTCACTTATTGTCAAGAAATCATGGATGATGACAAGGTCATTCAACCTGATGATATTACAGTATCAAGCGGAAATCCACAAGACATTATCCAACTTCTCCAACATTATGGGAAAGTGTAAATGACGAAAACCCAACAGTCCAAATCAGAGTATCTGAAGGAGATAATGTTGAAATTGATAGAGTTACATTGAAATCACAGACAATGTAGAAAAAGTTACAATCAGATTACTGATAAGGATGGCAATGATGTAATTGTTAAGGATTCACAAGGAATTGAACAACCAATACAGGCTATTCACCAGACAATTTACCACAAAATTCAGTCTCACA
>CAJFCJ010000038.1:38314-174789 GCA_904063045.1 Dimorphilus gyrociliatus | reverse complement strand
AAATTCTTATTACCAATCTCCTATAAAAGTAAGAATAAGACAGTTTTGATTTATTGCAAATTGTTTTCTGTTTCTTTTTTTCAGATAATCTTTAAAATTTTTTTTCCATCTGATGTTTATTTTAGACAGTATATTCAATTTGAAGAAATTGCTGTTATAAATGGTGTATGTAACCAATAAATAAAACCTGGTAAATGTCCATTCAATTATAGTATTTCCAAATTTTTGAGGAAATTTTTTGAATTCTTATCTTTTTTTTATAGACTTAAAACAGAATAGTTTGAATAAGTATGCGACAGACAATGTCCATGAATTAAGACAAAATGGCTATAACTTAAGAGAAAACTTTTAATAATGTGCAACTTTGCTTTTACAAAGTAAGTTGTGTATAGAGTATTTGTAAACCACTAGAAAACTAAAACAAACTTATTTTTTCACTTGATATCAAGTAACAGTCCACTATTTTTCAAAAATACAATTCTGAGCACAATTGAAGCTGTTTTGCAGTAATTTCACCCTTTTTAAAATTTTCCCAAATTAAGACATAATCATTTTGAATTTGGGTATAAATCTTCCTTTGAAGTCTAATGATTTTTCTTTCACTTAAAAGCTTTTTGTAAAGATAAATTAGGTCTGCCTCCCTCTTCAATTAATCTATGACTAAATAGAAAGAAACATTTTCTCCAATAATTTTGTTAAGCCTGTGATGGTAACCTTCTGATATTTTGATCAAAAACAGACCAAGTCTCTGGAGGCCAAAATGAACTCTTTATCCATGTATTAGAAACACATTCCAACAAATCAGTGAGTTTATTTTCTCCTGCCAGTCTATTCTGAATGTTATTGAATTGATTTTCAATAATCATAATCATTCATATTTGAACAGAAAACGTCCAAATTAATTTATTTACAGCCTAAATGCACAAATTATCATTGATTTAAGTATTTAAAAATATAACTTACCTTGAATAGTAATTTATAAGCTCTTTTTTTATTAAAGTTAAGAATGAAAAAAGCAATTGCACCTGCTTCAACTGTCCATTTTTCCTTAAGAATCCGTGAATTGAGAACATTTGAAGAAATGGACCCTTGGCAATTTTAAAAGTACCATCCACATACCATATTGTAGCCTTACACAAAAGCTTTAACTGATCATCAGTTGCAAATACTAATATTCCTTGATTGTTTAAATAAATATCTTTCTTTAAAAAAAAAATAAAAATCTTTCTTTTTTTTCATTTCCTATCGAACAATTATCCAATAAATTTATTACTTCCATTTTGGAACAATTTTTCAGCATATTTCCAATTTGTAAACATTGATTTTCACTTAGATTACAATCACTAAAATTGATTTCTTTTAAATTACTGATTGAATGAACAAGTCCATCACAAATCTCAATTATTCCATTCTCCATAGTTTGATTTCCTGAGAAATTGATTACTTCAGTTTCAGAACAATTTTTCACCATATTTCTAATTTGTAAACATTGATTTTCAGTTAGATTACATTCCCCAAAAACAAGTTGCTTTAAATTGTTTGCTAAATAAATTAGGCCATCACAAATATGTTTAAATCCATTTCCCATATTACTATTTTTCCTTAATTTCAATACTCCTATTTAAAATAAATTTTGAGCATATTTCCAATATCTTTACATTGATTTTCTGTCAGTTTACATGAACTAAAATCAATTTCTTCCAAAGTATTTGATGAATGAATAAGTACATCACAAATTTCTAATAAGCTATTTCTCATACCATCATTCTTCCTTAGCTCAATTGCTTTCATTTTAGAACAATTTTTCAGCATACCTCTGCTAATCTGATCTAACCTGATGTTTAGTCAAATTACAAGGAAAAATGCTATCTTTGCCATATTTTTAATATATTGTCACAATTTAAAATTTAAGGAATTATCCTATTTCTGTTGAAAAGAGTTCTTCAGAGTTATAACCATAACCACATGGTTTCAAAAAGTTACAACCATGCTTGTTTGAAAATATTTGTATTGCAATCATAGCAGAATGGTTTGATTTGTTGAAAAATTGTCATTCTGTTTAGATCTAAAGGCATTATTATTGATACTTTTAATCTGAAATAATTTTATCTGTGTTTTGTGCTTCAATTACAAAATAAAATATATATTGCAATATTTTTACCAGTTTCCTCTAAATAGTATAATGTTAGAAGATGTATTAAAAAATTTAAATGAAATGGAAAATAGCCAGCCAAAAATGGAAAATATTTTCATTTCTCTCTCGGAAGCAGGTGAAATTGTAACTGAATGAAACCACACCCATTTTATCTTAAATTAAAAATATCATTTATGCATCTATGCATAAAAGCCTTGTCTTGCTGGAAGATGTACTGCCTCCCCATTTTTTGCTGATATATCTTCTATTACAGGCAGAACATCTTCCACAATAAAACTGCTATAGTTGTCAGCATTCAGTTTCTTCTTTATCCTCGATATCTCAAATATTCCATCCAATGTTATGAGTCCCCAAACCATTACTCCACCTCTGCCCATATTTTTTGTCACCCTGAATTCTTTTTCACCATGATTTGTCCATGTTCTGAAGTCATTAGGGCCACTCAGTGAGAATCTAGCCTTGTTGGTGAAAATTACTTTAGACCAGTCTAGATTATCACTGATCATCTTAAGGTAATACGTTTTTCTTCTTTTACAATTGTTCGATGTGAGGTCAGGTCTTTGTCTTACTAGTCTATACTTGAAATTTTGTCTTTTCAGCTCTCTCTGTATTGTTGCTATGCTTACATCTACTTCTAATTCCTGTAAAATTTTTCCTGCTATCACCCTTTCCTTATTTCTTTTTCATTTCTTTATTATTAATATAATAAATATTACTCTTTATCTATATAAATTTAGACAAAAGAAAAACAATTATCATGGGAAAAAACATTTTTGACGGTTATTTTAAATTTGGGTTATCAAAATTTAGGGTGTACGAAAATTTCTGCGGACTACTGTCTATCAGGAAGGAAACTTGAAAAATTGAATTAACATTGGAACATGTGTCCATCTAGAAGACTGATGATATGAAAAACTAGTGAAAGTTGATAAAAATTGAAATTTTCATCAAAATTAAGCCTAGTTTTATGAAAAATTATTAAAGATTATAGCCTTATATTACATATATTTTCTTTATGTTGGAATAATATTACAGTTATTTTTTATTTCAAAGTGACGCCATTATTAAATTAATTCTTTGAAATTAATTTAATTACTTATGTGTTCATTACATTTCTACATTTTCTTTTCACAATTTATCTTCATATTTCATTCTTATTGACCATTTCTTTACAGTATAGACTTTTAGCACCATTTTAACAATGTTACATTTAATTTTGATTCTTTTTATTTTACCTAAATTGGTTGTCGTCACATTGAACAAAAGGCAATTGTCTTTGGAAATTGTTGAGGATAGTAAATCTTTTGTTAAAGGCTTATTAGTATACGAAAATGTGCTTTCGTATATCAATGTACCAATATTTTTTACAAATCAATATTGTAAACATATTGGATACGATTCAATACATTCAAATTCCTATCCTTGTAAAATGGATTCGATTAGACTGGTTACGAAGTGGAGTTATAGCTTTATTGATTCAAAGATTATACTGTATTAAAATAAATGAATATAAACAGTAATTTAATATTCTTTAATTTTCTATTCAATTTTTCTAGTAATGAATCGAAGTGGAATGATACAACTGGATTTTGTATAAAATGTTTTAAGAAATATTCAACTTGTTTGAATTTTTTTTTCTTTCTATTCAAACAAAAGAAAATAATTCCTTTTTTTTTTCTCCTTATTTTTATAGATATTTTTGCTATGAAATTAAAATGGAATACATTTGGAATATTTGTTAAAAAATCCAATAAAACCTATTCAATTTTACATTCGCCAATTTCCAGAAAATCAATTTGCAAACTTTCAGAATTTTATTTAAATAGAATAAATACAAAATTACAAATTGAAAAGGAAATGATCAATTTTACATTGAATGTCAATAATACAATACAAAATCAAACTTTTCATACAACTCAACAAAGTATGATATGTTCATTTTCAGATTTAGATGGTAATGAAATTGTAGGCCTATCTTGTTTTTCTTTTGTTTGTTTTTTGTTTCTTACATATACAGTTTTATTTATTCGTTTGAACAGATGTAAAAATTGAAATATTTGGATCTAATGAACTGAATACATTGATATTTAAGCAAATGTATTCCTTCCGTGTTAGTTACTTCCTGACTTCTAAAACATTTCTAATTGGCAGTCCACTTTTTGTAAATGTAAACATATCAGACATCTGCAAAATGGTCTGCAATCAAATTCCTTTCTTTAAAGAGTCCAAATACTGCAATGATTTATTTTTCTTCCCAAAGAGCGCGGAAAGTTTCTTAAGCCTATTTCAATATACTATAACTAAACACAAAGTGTAAGAATAAAAATTTGATTTGTTCTTACAGACTAAAACAATGGTTTATTGCGTACTGCAGAAGACTATGTTTGTAAATTGTGAATATCATAGATATAGCCCTCAAAAAGTTCATCTTGCAATGCCATCATGCGGAGGAACTGGTAAACATTTCCCTAATAAACAATTTCTTTGTTGTTGTTACTTGAAAATGTTTTTCTGTTACAGAGAAAATTTCCTATAGATACGTGAATTTAACTCGTAATATAACCCTAAAACCTTCAATCGGTCATATACTACATAGTTTTGAAGGTTATCTTCAAGGTCTTCTCTACAATAAATGGACAAATTTTAGAATTGAGCATAAACACGAACACGATTTAATGTGTAAACATTTTGGATTTCAATATTCATTTTTTGAACAGAAGACAATGGAAATGGCAAATAGAACTCCTAATTACCATATTTATTGTAGGGAAAAGAGTAGGAATTTTAATGATTGTCAACCAATAGCATCATTTTATGGGTTAAAAATTAGAATATGTATGCTTAAGAATCTTTAACAATTCACAATATTTTCTTCTTTTAGAGAATCTATCATACCAAAATTGAATGTAAAATGTTCAAATAGATTAGAAGGTTTCAATTAAATAAAAATCAAAAACTAAATCCTTTAATAACAAAAATCAAAATTTAGGACCAAACTGCTCTGGAAGATATCAAATTTATTTCAGATCTGTTTGCTATCATTTCTTCAAAAGCAAAACACCTATAAACATTCATGAAATGGCATCTAACTGTGAAAAGAGAAATTTAACTTTGGCTGATTATTTTTCCACTTCATTCATACAAACATTTTCCCATGTAAAAGCAGCATTTCCCTACATACTTTATAAATTTTATCAACATAATACATCTGTTTTTGTGCCATATAATGGTTAATTTTCTATAAATAGATACTATTAAATATTGACTTTTTTCTTTCAAAAACATCTTTTAGTATTAAAAAAAAAGAAGTTTAAGAGAAAAAATATTGATATTTTATCATCAAATATTCCATTTTCATATTTTCCTCAACAATTGCAGAATAAAAAAAGATACCTTAGGTTAAATACTATTCAATTCACTTCTGGAAACTGCATTAAATTTGAATCTGTAAATTTGAATTATTTAAACTTTAATGGTTATCTTTTGATAATGTTTATAATTACAGATGATACCAAGATTTCTAGAGCAACTCAAAGGAGAATTTAGTAATAGCTAATTATTTCCATGTGCAATTGTCCGCCATTTTGAATTTTTTTAGTATTACAAATTAAAAGAGTCAAGTGTAAGGAAACTTTGGGTTCTACTTTTATATGCCAAAAATATATTTGTAAAGTTTATTAAGAGCTTTAATTAAAAATATTAATATTTCTTTTTTGATTATTCCACTAATATGCAGATGATAAAAAAACACCAAATTTTCAAATTATTAATCCTCCATTTTTGAAAAAAGATACAAATCTTAAAAATTTATTTTTCTGTGAGAAAAGTCAAGTATATATCAATTCCATATCAATTTGTGATGGTAATATTGATTGTCCTCAGCAAGAAGACGAATTAAATTGTCTAAATGGATTACAACAAAAATTTAAATGCCTTCAGTCAAATATAGAAATTCCTTATACTCAAGTTTGTGATTTTGTACCCAGTTGCCCAGATAAATCTGATGAGATGGACTGCTGTAAGTAAATATTGCTGATGTTTTTTTTTGTCTTGAATTTTATGATGTCAATTGAACAATTTTAAAAATATTAAAGATCAATATAGTTGTACATATGAAGAAAGGTATTTAAAGATAAAGGAAGAACAATCAATCAATTTAATTTTTTCTCTTCTAGTAAATGCCATTCGCAACAATGCGTTAAAATTTGGGATATTTGCAATAATGAAGTAAATTGTCTTGATTCTAGTGACGAAATTTGCTATAATAAACAATCTCTTATTGATAGTTTCATAACGGGTAGAGATGAGTAAAATATTCTACATTACGTAATGACTATATAATATACAGATTGTAATTCAAATTTCCAATTCACTTGTGGTGAGGATGATTGCATAATGAAATTTAAAATTTGCGACAAAATTGTCGATTGTCAAAACAATATGGATGAAAATGACAGATGCTGGAACAATTTTCGCGAGGTTCGAGGCTTAAATTTTAGCTTATATATTTTTGGTGTTATTTATCTCCATTCCCTGTTCAGAAGGATTATTTAGTCAAGTTAAAGTGCAAGTTGAAATTCAATTCAGTTGGTGATCAATGGACAAAAGTCCACTTCCCTTTTAATCAATTAGACAACTGTTTGAATATTACGTGCGAAGTTGGTGAATTTTTATGCCAAAGGGAAAATTTCTGTATTCAAATTGAACAAGTATGCGATGGTATTAATCATTGTATTAACAATGAAGATGAATTGAATTGCGGTATTTATTTGAAAAAAAAACAAAGAAATACGAAAATAATAATAACAATACAAAATTAACCAGATACATTTGCACCTAAATCGTTCTTCAAATGTAGAAGCGAATTAAAATTTGTCCTATTAGATAAAGTTTGTAATGGAATTGTTGATTGTTTCTATGGAAATGACGAATTACTTTGTGAAATATCCAAATCATTTTCAAATCCACTTTGTAAACAAATAAAAATCTATGAATACATATGCAAATTAGAAGTGAGGGAGATGGCGACTGCAATAAATCTGGAATCTTTTATTAAAAGAATAGATATTTATGGTTATATAACATTAAATTACACAATTAGTACTCATAGACAATTAATATCTCTTACTGTTAATAACAATGATCTATTTGAATTTGACCAGTTGAAACTGTTCAAAAATCTTGTATTTCTAAATTTAAAAAATAATAGTTTAAAATCTTCACAAAACACTACAAAATTTTCTCTAAGAATTTTGCAATACATTGATTTATCATTCAATCAAATTGATAGTATTGAACAGCTAATATTGTTTGAATGTCTAAATTTAAGATATTTAGATTTATCCAATAATCCGTTGATAATCCTAAATCAGAATTTGAGCTATTTTACTAAATTAGAAATTTTAAAAATTACATCAACAACAATTTTGAATATTGAAGTAAATTCTTTTAAGAGACTTGAAAAATTAAGAGAATTACATTTAAATAATACAAATTTTCAACAAATTAAAATAATGGACAGTGTTGAACACTTGAAAAGTTTGAATAAACTATTTGCCAATAGTTTTAGACTTTGTTGTCTAATTTGGAAAGTAAATGGTAAAAATACAATATGTAAACCATCAGAATCACTTTTTAGCACTTGTTCTGATATGTTGAGTTCTATATTCATTAAAAGTCTCTTTTGGTGTTTTGGCCTACTAGGCTTAATTGGAAATTTATTATTGTACACATTTAGGCAGTTTGTAGGTACTAAACACATAAGCTCGTAACCAGGCTCACAAACTCACACAATACACCCAAATTGTTACATTTCATTCATCAATGGAAAGCAATATTGAAAGAGTATTATAGAGTACTTTACATACCTAAAACTACAACATACACTATTTAAACTAAGTTGTAAAAGTATTTTACAACTTAGATGTTAACCCTAATTATTATACACATCATATTTAATGAATATTAATTATATCTTCCACTATTCTATTTATATTTGGAGCTTTTAGATTATTGTCACTTTTCAACAGTATTGTATGCACAATACTATATTGAATGATTAAGTTTAATACTTTTATCCTACCAGTCCTTTACACAGAAACATATTATCTTACACAAACAATTATTATTAATAATTTGTTGTATATTAAAAGGCATCAAGTTGACCTTTTCCTATTTTTGTGTTTTGGAATCAATCCAACTTCTATTAATAATTTACATCTTAGGCAACTTTCTGACCTACTAAAATAGGGAGCAAAAGTTCTCCAAGATAAAGAAAAAGTAACAAACATGGAAGTATATTTGAACTTTCCCTTTATCCAAATTGTTACATTTGTTTGTGTGAATATTTTTATCCGTGAACTGTGAACTATTGGAAAAGTATATAAACCCTACGAATTTAACAGTAGTCATTCAGTTTTCTAACCATCAGCTGGTGTTCAAACTGCTTGTTTAGAACTAGAAACTCATTTACTCAAATACATATTCTTTGAATGAAATACTGGTGTTTGTTGGTTAATTTTTTATGGAATTACATTTATTAATACACTTGTGGACGAACTTGAAAGGTTCTATTTGGACCAGTACTTTGGCACATTGGTAAATGATTGGAGAGGACGAATTGATAGTGACGAGCTAGGACTTCCTACAATTACAATACAACAAAGTACAAATATGGCGCAGTCGACACCCACAACACTTCACAATGAATGATATTTTGGTTTTTGAAAATGACAAGACCAGAGGCAAAGAATAGATGAGTATCTTACCAAAATAAATGAATTAATGTTGAGAATTAAAATAGTGGAGCCAAGGTTGATGGTAATAGTTTTTTGAAATACCATTTGATGACTGGGCAGCTATAATTCCTGAAGGTATGGAGAACCCTTATCCTACTCAACCAAAATTCAATAATGATGTCAAGATAATGCTTTGGAAAAGACAATTGCAAGTCTTCTAATTGATGCTAATGAAAACCTAATACTACTTTGCTAAGACCTTTTCTGGTAGCAAAGATACTTGGCCTTAAGAGGAACTTTCAAACTGCTTGTGAATTAAACCTTTGGATACAGAGAAAAGACGAATTCGAATGTTGAGAAAATACACTACTGGAAGAGCCAGAGATGTAATTGAAAGCTTACCCTCCAGGGCAACTGAAAATGAAATTTGGGATGCATTGGATGAAGAATTTAATCCAGATCCTATGCTATATAAAAAAGATATTGATAGATTGAGACAGTTCAATGATGAAACTGTTCAAAGTTTTGTTAGAAGAAGTAAAGAACTTGTAGAGAAATTCCTACCATTCAAACCTACTGAGATGGTATGTGTTACTGAGAGATTAGAGAACTGCAACTCCTTAGTATATTCAGGAATGGTCTAAAAGGAAAAATTGTGAACCATGTGGAAAAAGATGGAAAAATTAGCTCAGTAATCCAATATATTAAATTGGCAAAAAGAGCAGAAATTTACTTTAATAATGCAAGGAGAGAAGATGAAATGAATTCAAGCAATTCAAAAAAAGTTTGATAACAATAATAGTTATGCAAATGATAATGACCATAAATTTACACCTTTTTCTCAAAATAGGGACCCATCAATACCAAAGATCTGGAAATGAGAGAGGTACCTTCAACAGATTAATTCATGCTGAACCTGATCAACCTAATGAAAGAGAAACTTCCAAGGGTACAATGGCAATATTTAATCTTAAAGAGGAGAAAGTTGCACATTTCAAGTGCACATCTCAAATAAAGAGGAAGAGATGATTTCCAATTTCGTTTGAAGAATCATAATGGAAGAGAAGTGATTGCATTATGTGACACAGGAGCACTCATGTCATTTATCACTGAAAAAGAAATTAAATTATTGGACCAAAAATGGGTAAAGAAAGAAACCACTTCATTACCAATAATAACTTCAGCTGATGGAAATGCTTTGAAAACTAAAGGTAAAGCAAAACTTAACATACAATTTGCTGGAAGAATAATGGAACAAGAATTCTTTATAATGGAAAAATTGGATATGGCAATAATTTTGGGATGTGACTTCTTAAGAAAGTCTGGAGCAATAATCAACTTTGCAATTAAACAAGTTTCACTCCCATTCTTTATAAGAAAAGGAGAACCTGTTAAAACTTTTCTACAAAAAAGACAAAAGGATCAAACACCAAAAGAAACCAAAGGAAACCTAACAAACTAACTGTAGGAATGATTGGACAATATGCTCATGAACATGATGACCATCTGAAGTGTCAGATAGTGTGGATTCAGATATGGATATTACTGAGCCAGATACTGGATATGATACAAGTAATACTTATGGCTCAAATGAAACTTTGAGTTTCTTTGAAAATTATGATACAGAGATGAGTAATGAACCAGAGCATAACTCAGACTCAGATTTGGATATTGTTAATGGTATAAAGTCATCTGAAGAAGAAAATGGCAACAACAGATTCAGACAATGACTCAGTTATTATCATTAACTCATCTGCTGAAGAAACTGAAACTGAATCTGAAGAATTAATTACAGAAATGGAAATGAAAACACAATACATAGAATTAAAGGATGAATAACTATCAAAGTTGAAAAGAACAAATGAAAACTCCAGCAACTCCTGAGATAGAAATTGCTGAAAGTGTTGAGTTTGAACATATGTCTAATCAAAATATACACCACATTAATTCAACTACAGTAGAAATTGACAACTATTTACATGTGTCCAAAATAATCCTGACAAAATCAGGGAAGAATTGAAAGAAATCATCAAGAATTATGAAGACATTATTGCTACAAATCAAAATGACATTGGCTCACAGATGTTCACCAATGGCAATTGAATTATTGGAAGATGTGAAACCTTTTAAACAAAGACATACAGATTACACCAACAAACACAGGAATGTAGGGAACACTTAATGGATTATTAGCAAATGGTTTGATTAGAGCAAGCAAAAGCCAATGGGCTTCACCAATTGTTTTTGTGAAAAAGAAAGAAGGAACATTAAGAATGTGTGTAGATTACAGAAAACTTAACAAGCATTCAAAAAGAATTGTTATCCAATCCCACCAAGAAGATTTATTTGACAACTTGGAGGAGGACATAAATACTTTTCCATCTTGGATTTGACAAGTGCATTTCACCACATCCTATCAAGGAAGAAGACAAAGAAAAACTGCTTTCATAACACCATTTGGTCTATTTGAATTTAATCGAATGCCTTTTGGTTTAGCAAATGCACCCTCACACTTCAGCTATATTATGGCAAATTTTGTCATAAATGGATTGGAAAATTTCTGTATTAACTATATGGATGATATTATTGTTTTTACAAAATTGGAGGAACACTACACAAGTCTACAGAAACTGATGGAAAGAATCAAAGAAAAGGACTTCAGAATCAAGTTAAGCAAATGTGCATTTCTACAAGATCAGTACAATTTCTTGGTCATAGAATTACACAGAATGGTATTGAAACTGATCCAGAAAAGATTCAAAAGATAAAAGATGCTGAATTACCAATGTTTGCAAATACTTTACTAAGTTTTGTGCATTTTGTGTGTTATTATAGAAGATTTATCAAGGACTTTGCAAAAATTACAAAACCTTGAGAGAATTATTAAAACTACATCAGAAGACTGAAAGACTAAAATGGACTACAGAAGCAGAGAAAGCGTATCAGACACTAAAGAAATCAATGACAGAACCACCAATACTTCAACTACCTGATTTTAGTAAACCATTCTATCTAACAACAGATGCTCCAATTATGCAGTTGGTGCAGTTTTAGAACAAGAATGGGAAGAAGATGGAAAGAAAATAAGAAAGCCAATTTCTTTTGCTTCAAACTCCTAATCAATACACAACTAAGGTATGCAGCTTATCAAAAAGAAGCTTTTGCAGTCTATTGGGCAGTACAAAATTCTCCCATTACTTGCAGTATAAGAAATTTTTTCTTTACACTGATCACCAAAATTTGGTACAAACATTTGTACAAACAAATTAAATTCAAGTACTGTTAAATGGGTTATGGCACTTATGGATATGGACTTTGAAATAATTTACATACTGGAAGAACCAACAGAGCAGACTGGATATCCAGAATTGGAGAAACTGATGAATTATTGATTTCCGAAATTTACTAAAGGAAAGACTAAATGAAGAAAAAAAATGGCAATACAATTCCACAATTAGCAGAAAGAAAGGATATGCTTAATGCTTTTATATTGATACAGAAGATTTAGAAGACTTAGCTGATTGTTTGGATGAATTTTAGACAATAATGATGGTTATGATGAAGAAGCAGATGACAAAAATTACAGGTCATGAAATTAAAAAATAAACCTGTTGAGATAAACTTCTACACTGAAAAGTTTTGGATGACACGCTAATGAAATTGTAGAAAATTGGAAGGAGCAAATATTGATGTTGAAATGTTCAAGGAATACAAAATTTTATTGAACATATGTTTGTCAAAGATGATTTAGTATGGTATCTGAATGGTTGTCAACCATTACTGGTAATTCACTACTAACTTTAACAACCTACTGAACCAAATACATCAACATCAAATATTTGAACACTATGGTGTAGACATAACAATTCATACTTTGGAACAAGCTTTCTGGCATCCACAACTTAAGAAAACAATTAAAGACCATATAAAGAATTGCAAATTCTGTGAACAATTAAGAGCACCTGGAAACAAACATCTATTGGTTGAAACACCCCATCCAACTCTACCAATGCAAAGAATTGCAATGGACATAATGGGACCACTAACAGGACATGAATCTTACAAATACATACTTGTCATTATAGATCACATGTCAAGATTTACAAACCTATTTCCATTAAAAACTCAGACAGCTGAAGAAATATCAAAACACTTGTTTTTTAACTACTTTCCAATATTTGGTATTCCAGAAGAAATTCTCACAGACCAAGGACGGAATTTTCTGGGGGAAATATTTACAGAGATGGTTACATCAATGGGAATAAGGAAAATAAAAACAACAGCATTCCATAGCCAAAGTAATGGAATGGTAGAAAGAAAGAATTTGGAAATTCGCAGAGCACTACATAAACATGTAGTTATGGAACAATTAACAGATTGGACAAGACAATTACCAATAATTCAAACATGCTTAAACCAAATTCCAGTGGGAAGCACAGGCAAAACTCCACATGAAATATTATTTGGATTGAAGAATAGGAATGTCTTAGATTTGTTAATGGAAGTTCCAAGATTAGAACCAACAACAAAATTTCTATTTGATAGAAAACATGAAATGGAAGAAATAAGAGCTACTGCATTGTGCAAATCTGTCATGAAAAAGAAGGCATATAGAGATAGAGTAAACAAAACTATCACAAGAAAACCCCCAACTTACCAAATTGGTGAATGGGTACACATAAAAAATGAACACATTGGTCAAGGAATGAATAGGATAAATACAAGCAAATGGAGTGGACCATACATTGTAACTGCTACTGATACTACAAAATGTCTTTATGAATTGGAAATATTAAATGGCAAAAGAAAATTCTACCATGCTAGTAGACTAAGATTGGCTAACAAACAACCAACTAGAGTTAACACACTCAAGGTAGAGAAACAAGAAAGGAAAGTTGGAACACTTCCTATAAGAGGATCCATTGTTTACACTCTGCTAGCGCTATGCTTATTAAACTTGGTTCAGGGAAATGTATCAATAACAAAAGCAAACATAACTGTGAGAATGCTTCCTTCAGTACAATTCTGTCAAGGGCAACAAGTACATCAGTCATTTGATCTGGCTGATGAACCAATTTGCACATTCAAAACTAAACAAATGACCAAAATAATGGCAAATATTTATGAAATTAAAGCTGATAATTTGGCAATACAAGCTGTTAAGTGTTTGGTAAAGAGAAGAATCAACTTTTACACTCATTACTTCTTTGGAGCAAAGAAACACAGAGTTGAAAAACAAACACTTACCTTAAGTGACAAACAATGCAGAAAAATGTTATTGTCAAAAAAGACCTTAAATGGACAAAAACTCATTGAAAAAGGAAACCTTCTAATGTACAATGAAAACAAAGGATCAAACTACAAATGGCCAAGAACAACAGTGGTTGAAGAATTTACAACAATTCTCCAAATTGGCAAAGCTTATTGGCACCCAAGTCAGGATAAGATAACAACCAACTTGGAATATTTAGAGGACTGTTCTATCAAACATAAATTTTGTAGAACTCTGGATTCCATTATTATTTTCAATCCTCAGAAAGGACAAAATCTCCTTGGTCATGAATCCCCATGGAAAGCAGTATCCTACAATGTAGAGTGCATTAAGCTTGGAGGATATTTTTCATGTCCCAACTATGCAATAATGGATTTACCTTATCAAGATAGATATATCAAAGGATATGGTGGTCCTGGAACAAGAATTTTAGTACCCCAGAAGGAATACGACTTATTAAGAACTGATCTTACAAATTCAAATTATGCTGATAACAGAATGATGGCAGATATCAAATATAAAATCATTTCAAACAAAGAAGTTGCAAGATTGCAGAATTATGATGGAAAGATATCAACTTTGAGAAAAGCAAATAATACAGAAATACAAAATATACTAACCTATAATGATTGGTATAGAGATGGTGACAAGACTTATCATATGCTGATCAAAAATCATGTAACACCATTGGTTAGGACCTGGATGGTCAGAGAAATAATCTCACCTGATATATGGGATATTAACAACAAATACATACTCAAAATGTTGAAAACAACCAAAATGGAACCTGCTAGAATGGCAAAAGCAGAAGATTTTGAACTCAACAAGAAGAAAATTAGTTTCAATCCATTACCAAGACTGGACACTTGGTACCAAAGTCCAAAAGATAAACAATTTCAAACACATCAAGCAAATGGAAAATTTACACTTTTGCAAAGAACACCAAAGAAGCATGAATGGAGGAGAAGAGTATCAGAAAGCATACAGATGCCAAAATTTCACAAAATAGACATAGCAGATGCTATTCGAACATCTGCTTTATTAAATAACATTGATAAAAATTTCCAAAATTTACAAACAGTTTTCAAACAAGTATCACAACTTCTATGCAAAGAATTCATTATGAGAAACAAGATGGTAGCATTACTCACACCATTGGCACCTCAACTACCAACAATACTTGGATCTAAGCATGGAATGCACAGTACATGGCTTGGTGATCTAACAACCTTAAATACTTGTACAGAATTAAAATCAGTTCAAGTAGTGTGTGATACAACAATTATCACCAAAAATGGATTATGCTCCAAAGAATTTCTCATCAAGTATAAAGATCTCTTATTCTCAGTTGATCCAATACTCCATCATGCTTACCACATAACAAAAGAAGATATAAGATATGGAGATTGTGACCAAACACAACACCTGTTCAAAATTAAGAAAAACCCACTGGACATTGAACACAATCAACAAGCAATGTATTCTGGAAAGAAAACATTCATCTATTACACAAAGAAAGGATGCAGATTTCAGACTGCAGCAGCACAATCAATCAGAATGAAAATAAGCAATGAAATTGAAGAACCAAAATTAGAGGTTGCTAGACTTACTGAATTAATACAGCTTGGTATAAAAGAGGATGTTGGTAAGAAGCAACAACAAGTTCAACAAGTTTTAGAATACATTCAAGACACTTTAACAAGACATAAAGAGCACATAAACTTTGCTAATGATTTGGGCATTGATGCTGCTTTGTCTAAAACTGAACATATATTCTCATCCTTATTGTAAGTTACAATAAGGCATAACGATATATTTTAAAGAATGTGATGATAAGGTAAGTGCATCAAATATATTTTCACATTCTTCATTAATGATACAATTGCCATATAAATCTATGCTCTTTAAAGAAGGGAACTGCCTTAGTGTTTTTGTGAGGAACTGAACTTGTTCATTTCCTAAGGTACAATTAGCCAGATGGATATTTTTTAAAGAATGTGATGATACCATAAGTGCTTCAAATATATTTTTATATTCTTCATCAATGCCGCAATTGCCAGATAAATCTATCCTCTTTAAAGAAGGAAAATGCCTTAGTGTTATTGTGGGAAACTGAACTTGATCATTTCCTAATTTACAATACGCCAGATGGATACTCTTTAAAGAAAGTGACAATGATGTAAGTGCATCAAATATGTTTACACATTCTTCATTAATACCAAAATTGCCAGATAAATCTATGCTCTTTAAAGAAGGGAACTGCCTTAGTGTTTTTGTGAGGAACTGAACTTGTTCATTTCCTAAGGTACAATTAGCCAGATGGATATTATTTAAAGAAAGTGAAGATGATGTAAGTGCTTCAAATATATTTTCACATTCTTCATTAATGCCATAATTGCCAGATAAATTTATGCTCTTTAAAGAAGGACACTGTCTTAGTGTTTTTGTGAGATACTGAACTTGTTCATTTCCTAAGTTACAATATGCAAGATGGATATTATTTAAAGAAAGTGAAGATGATGTAAGTGCTCCAAATATGTTTACACATTCTTCATTAATGCCACAATGGCCAGATAAGTCTATGGTCTTTAAAGAAGGACACTGTCTTAATGTTTTTGTGAGAAGCTGAGCTTGTCCATTTCCTAAGTTATAATTAGCCAGATGGATATTTTTTAAAGAATGTGATGATAAGCAAAGGGCTTCAAAAATATTTTCATATTCTTCATAAATGCCATAATTGCCAGATAAATTTATGCTCTCCAATGAATGACACTGTCTTAATGTTTTTGTGAGATAGTGAACTTGTTCATTTCGTAAGTTACAATTCACCAGATGGATATTTTTTAAAGAAAGTGAAGATGATGTAAGTGCTTCAAATATGTTTTCACATTCTTCATTGATGCCATAATTTCTAGACAAATGTATGCTATCTAAACAAGCACACTGTTTAAGTGTTTTTATGAGATATTTAACTTGTTCATTTTGAAAGTTTTGATATGCGGGATGGAACTTCTTGAAATAAAGTGATGATGATGTAAGTGCTTCAGATATATTTTCACATCTTTATGTATGCCAGAATTGCAGATAAGTCTATGCTCTTTAAAGAACGACAGAGTCTTAATGTTTTTATGAGAAGCTGAGATTGTGCATTTCCTGAGTTACAATTAGCCAAATGGATATTTTTTAAAGAATGAGATGATAAGGTAAGTGCTTCAAATATATTTTCATACTCTTTTTTGAGTTACAATTAGCCAAATGGATATTTTTTAAAGAATGAGATGATAAGGTAAGTTCTTCAAATATATTTTCACATTCTTCATTAATGTCACAATTGCCAGATAAGTCTATGCTCTTTAAAGAACGACACTGTCTTAATGTTTTTGTGAGAAGCTGAGCTTGTTCATTTCCTAAGTTACAATTAGCCAGATGGATATTTTTTAAAGAATGAGATGATAAGGTAAGTGCTTCAAATATATTTTTATACTCTTTATCAATGCCACAATTGCCAGATAAATTTATGCTCTCTAATGAATGACACTGTCTTAATGTTTTTGTGAGAAGCTGAGCTTGTTCATTTCCTAAGTTACAATTAGCCAGATGGATATTTTTTAAAGAATGTGATGATAAGGTAAGTGCTTGAAATATATTTTCATATTCTTCATTAATGGCACAATTGCCAGATAAGTCTATGCTCTTTAAAGAACGACACCGTCTTAATGTTTTTGTGAGAAGCTGAGCTTGTCCATTTCCTAAGTTACAATTAGCCAAATGGATATTTTTTAAAGAATGTGATGATAAGGTAAGTGCTTGAAATATATTTTCATATTCTTCATTAATGGCACAATTGCCAGATAAATCTATGCTCTCTAAAGAAGGACACTGTCCTAGTGTTTTTATGAGAAAGTGAACTTGTTCATTTCTCAAATTACAATTAGCGAGATTGATATTTATTAAAGAAGGTGATGATAAGGTAAGTGCTTGAAAAATATTGCTACATTCTTTGTAAATGCCATAATTCTCAGATAAGTCTATGCTCTCTAATGAATGACACTGTCTTAATGTTTTTGTGAGAAACTGAACTTGTACATTTCGTAAGTTACAATTAGCCAGATGGATATTTTTTAAAGAATGAGATGATAAGGTAAGTGCTTGAAATATATTTTCATACTCTTCATCAATGCCACAATTGCCAGATAGGTCTATGCTCTCTAATGAATGACACTGTCTTAATGTTTTTGTGAGAAACTGAACTTGTACATTTCGTAAGTTACAATTAGCCAGATGGATATTTTTTAAAGAAGGTGATGATAAGGTAAGTGCTTGAAAAATATTGCTACATTCTTTGTAAATGCCATAATTCTCAGATAAGTCTATGCTCTCTAATGAATGACACTGTCTTAATGTTTTTGTGAGAAACTGAACTTGTACATTTCGTAAGTTACAATTAGCCAGATGGATATTTTTTAAAGAATGAGATGATAAGGTAAGTGCTTTAAATATATTTTCATACTCTTCATCAATGCCACAATTGCCAGATAGGTCTATGCTCTCTAATGAATGACACTGTCTTAATGTTTTTGTGAGAAACTGAACTTGTACATTTCGTAAGTTACAATTAGCCAGATGGATATTTTTTAAAGAATGAGATGATAAGGTAAGTGCTTCAAATATATTTTCACATTCTTCATTAATGTCACAATTGCCAGATAAGTCTATGCTCTTTAAAGAACGACACCGTCTTAATGTTTTTGTGAGAAGCTGAGCTTGTTCATTTCCTAAGTTACAATTAGCCAGATGGATATTTTTTAAAGAATGAGATGATAAGGTAAGTGCTTCAAATATATTTTTATACTCTTTATCAATGCCAAAATTGCCAGATAAATTTATGCTCTCTAATGAATGACACTGTCTTAATGTTTTTGTGAGCAACTGAACTTGTACATTTCGTAAGTTACAATTAGCCAGATGGATATTTTTTAAAGAAGGAGATGATAAGGTAAGTGCTTCAAATATATTTTCATACTCTTCATCAATGCCACAATTGCCAGATAGGTCTATGCTCTCTAATGAATGACACTGTCTTAATGTTTTTGTGAGAAACTGAACTTGTACATTTCGTAAGTTACAATTAGCCAGATGGATATTTTTTAAAGAATGAGATGATAAGGTAAGTGCTTTAAATATATTTTTATACTCTTTATCAATGCCACAATTGCCAGATAAATTTATGCTCTCTAATGAATGACACTGTCTTAATGTTTTTGTGAGCAACTGAACTTGTACATTTCGTAAGTTACAATTAGCCAGATGGATATTTTTTAAAGAATGAGATGATAAGGTAAGTGCTTCAAATATATTTTCACATTCTTCATTAATGTCACAATTGCCAGATAAGTCTATGCTCTTTAAAGAACGACACTGTCTTAATGTTTTTGTGAGAAACTGAACTTGTACATTTCGTAAGTTACAATTAGCCAGATGGATATTTTTTAAAGAATGAGATGATAAGGTAAGTGCTTGAAATATATTTTCATACTCTTCATCAATGCCACAATTGCCAGATAGGTCTATGCTCTCTAATGAATGACACTGTCTTAATGTTTTTGTGAGAAACTGAACTTGTACATTTCGTAAGTTACAATTAGCCAGATGGATATTTTTTAAAGAAGGTGATGATAAGGTAAGTGCTTGAAAAATATTGCTACATTCTTTGTAAATGCCATAATTCTCAGATAAGTCTATGCTCTCTAATGAATGACACTGTCTTAATGTTTTTGTGAGAAACTGAACTTGTACATTTCGTAAGTTACAATTAGCCAGATGGATATTTTTTAAAGAATGAGATGATAAGGTAAGTGCTTTAAATATATTTTCATACTCTTCATCAATGCCACAATTGCCAGATAGGTCTATGCTCTCTAATGAATGACACTGTCTTAATGTTTTTGTGAGAAACTGAACTTGTACATTTCGTAAGTTACAATTAGCCAGATGGATATTTTTTAAAGAATGAGATGATAAGGTAAGTGCTTCAAATATATTTTCACATTCTTCATTAATGTCACAATTGCCAGATAAGTCTATGCTCTTTAAAGAACGACACCGTCTTAATGTTTTTGTGAGAAGCTGAGCTTGTTCATTTCCTAAGTTACAATTAGCCAGATGGATATTTTTTAAAGAATGAGATGATAAGGTAAGTGCTTCAAATATATTTTTATACTCTTTATCAATGCCAAAATTGCCAGATAAATTTATGCTCTCTAATGAATGACACTGTCTTAATGTTTTTGTGAGCAACTGAACTTGTACATTTCGTAAGTTACAATTAGCCAGATGGATATTTTTTAAAGAAGGAGATGATAAGGTAAGTGCTTCAAATATATTTTCATACTCTTCATCAATGCCACAATTGCCAGATAGGTCTATGCTCTCTAATGAATGACACTGTCTTAATGTTTTTGTGAGAAACTGAACTTGTACATTTCGTAAGTTACAATTAGCCAGATGGATATTTTTTAAAGAATGAGATGATAAGGTAAGTGCTTTAAATATATTTTTATACTCTTTATCAATGCCACAATTGCCAGATAAATTTATGCTCTCTAATGAATGACACTGTCTTAATGTTTTTGTGAGCAACTGAACTTGTACATTTCGTAAGTTACAATTAGCCAGATGGATATTTTTTAAAGAATGAGATGATAAGGTAAGTGCTTCAAATATATTTTCACATTCTTCATTAATGTCACAATTGCCAGATAAGTCTATGCTCTTTAAAGAACGACACCGTCTTAATGTTTTTGTGAGAAGCTGAGCTTGTTCATTTCCTAAGTTACAATTAGCCAGATGGATATTTTTTAAAGAATGAGATGATAAGGTAAGTGCTTCAAATATATTTTTATACTCTTTATCAATGCCAAAATTGCCAGATAAATTTATGCTCTCTAATGAATGACACTGTCTTAATGTTTTTGTGAGCAACTGAACTTGTACATTTCGTAAGTTACAATTAGCCAGATGGATATTTTTTAAAGAATGAGATGATAAGGTAAGTGCTTCAAATATATTTTCATACTCTTCATCAATGCCACAATTGCCAGATAGGTCTATGCTCTCTAATGAATGACACTGTCTTAATGTTTTTGTGAGAAACTGAACTTGTTCATTTCCTAAGTTACAATTAGCCAGATGGATATTTTTTAAAGAATGTGATGATAAGGTAAGTGCTTGAAATATATTTTCATATTCTTCATTAATGGCACAATTGCCAGATAAATCTATGCTCTCTAAAGAAGGACACTGTCTTAGTGTTTTTATGAGAAAGTGAACTTGTTCATTTCTCAAATTACAATTAGAGAGATTGATATTTTCTAAAGGAGTTGATGCTGATCTAAGTGTTTTGAAAATCTGTATATACTCTTTAGAAATACAAATATTCCTAGATAAATCTATGCTCTCTAATGAAGCATACCGATTTATTGTGTTGATGAGAACCAGAGCATGTTTATTTTCCAAATTACAATTAGCCAGATTAATTTTTTTTAAAGAAAGTGATGATGATGTAAGTGCTTCAAAAATGTTTCCAAATTTTGTGCAAATCCAAAAATTCCCAGATAAATCTATGATCTCTAATGATAAACATAGTCTTAGTTTTCTTATAAGAAGCAGAGCTTGGCTGTCTCCTAAATTACACTGTGCCAAACTTATACCTTTTAAAGAAAGGTATGATGTGGTAAGTGCTTCAAAAACATTTTCCCATTCATTACAAATCCCAGAATTCCCAGATAAATCTATTCTTTCTAACAAGTGACACTGTCTTAGTGTTCTTGCAAGAAACTGAGCTTGCCTAGTTTCCAAATTACAATTAGCCAGACTGATATTTTTTAAAGAAAGTGCTGAGGATGTAATTGCTTCAAAAATATTGTCATATTCTATACAAATATCTCTGTTCCCAGACAAATCTAATGTCTCAATTGAAGGACACTGTCCTAGCATTTTTGTGAGAAACTGAACTTGTTCATTTCCTAAGTTACAATTAGCCAGATGGATATTTTTTAAAGAATGTGATGATAAGGTAAGTGCTTCAAATATATTTTCACATTCTTCATTAATGCCACAATTGCCAGATAAATCTATGCTCTCTAAAGAAGGACACTGTCTTAGTGTTTTTATGAGAAAGTGAACTTGTTCATTTCTCAAATTACAATTAGCGAGATTGATATTTATTAAAGAAGGTGATGATAAGGTAAGTGCTTGAAATATTTTATCACATACCTTGTAAATGCCATAATTTCCTGACAAATTTATCCTCTCTAATAAAGAACATTTACTTAATGCTATTGCCAGAAACTGAACTTGTTCATTTTTCAAATTACAATTGGCCAGATTAATATTTTTTAGTGAATGTGATGACAATGTAACTGTTTCAATAATATCTTCACATTCAGTATAAATATCAGAATTCCCAGATTGATCTATGCTCTCTAAGGAAGGACACTGTCTTAATCTTTTTATGGGAAACAGAACTTGTTCATTTCCCAAATTACAATTAGCGAGATTGATATTTATTAAAGAAGGTGATGATAAGGTAAGTGCTTGAAAAATATTGCTACATTCTTTGTAAATGCCATAATTCTCAGATAAGTCTATGCTCTCTAATGAAGGATATTGTGTTAATGTTTTTATAAGAAACTGAAGTTGTTCATTTCCCAAATTACAATTGGCCAGATTGATATTTTTCAAAGAAGATGATGATGATGAAAGTGCTTCAAATATATTTTCACATTCTTTACAAATCCCAAAATTCCCAGATAAATCTAAGCTCTCTAATGAAGGACATTCTCTTAGTGTTTTTGTGAGTAATTGAACTTGTCTGCTTCCCAAATTACACTCTGCTAGATTGATATTTTTTAATGAAAGTGATGATAATGTAAGTGCTTCAAAAATTGTTTTACATTCTTGATTGATGCCAGAATTTCTTGATAAATCTATGCTCTCTAAGGAAGTACATTGTCTTAGTGTTTTTATGAGAAAATGAACTTGAACATTTCCCAAATTGCATTTGGCGAGATTGATATTTTTTATAAAAGATGACGCTGAAGTAAATGTTTCAAAAATCATTAATAATCCTGTAGAAATTGTGAAATTCCTAGAGAGATCTATGCTCTCTAATGAAGGATACTGTTTTAGTGTTTTTGTGAGAAAGTGGGCTTGTTGATTTCCTAAATTACAATTAGCCAGATTGATATTTTTTAAAGATGGTGATAATGAAGTAAGTGCTTCATAGATCTTTGTAAATTCTGTACAAATCTTGAAATTTTGGGATAAATTTATAGTTTCTAATGAGGAGCATTGTCTTAGTGTTTTTGTGAGAAACTGAAGTTGTTCATTTTGCAAATTGCAATTTGCCAGATTTATATTTTTTAGAGATTTTGCTGATGGAATTAATGCTTCTATATATTTAATAAATGTTTTATTACCATTTAAATTTATCTCTCTGATTGCTCTGCAATGTTTTAGTAAAGTATTGAAAAGAACTGCTTCCAGGTTGTTTAAGTTGCAGTTTGCTATATTGATTTTCTTTAATGCTGAAGAAGATGACATTAGTGTTTGGAAAATCATGTCAATATTATGGTTTGATGACACATTTATAGTTTCTATTGAAGTATGACCCTCAATTGCTGTTCTAAAATAAAAAGCAGTGTCTATAGCAATTTGACAGGCTGATATATTAATGTCTTTCAGTTTCTTACAAAATTGCAGTTGTTTGAAGATTTCATAAAATGCCTTTCCAATTTTTTTATTTCCTGACAAATCTAGAGTTGTTAGACTGTGACATTTCTCAAGTGCTTTTCCAAGAACTTCTCCTTCTGTTTTGGAAAGATTACAATAAGACAAATTTATTTCTTTTAATGAGTTACCCTTTGACCATTGCCAACAAATTGATTGAAATCCATTTCCCATTTCCTTATTATGTGATAAATCAACAATTTCTAATGAAGAACAAATTTGTGTCAACTTTTGTAGACTGTGAGCATCAACTTGATTTACTTTACAATTAGAGAGTTTAAGAGTTTTTAATTTTTCAGAGCAGTTTTGAAAAATTTTTACAAATTCTCTGCCTAATTCTTCATTTTCAGATAAATCAATGCTTTCTAATGCAGTGCATCCTTGTATTATTTTTGAAAGGGAATTTGCACTTTTTTTACTCAAGAAACAGCTTGTTAGGTTGATTTCACTTAGTTTGGAAGAAGATGACATTAATCCATCACATATTGTTTCCAAAGCTTTTTCACCTAATCTATTATATGATAAACTAACACTTTCTAACAAACTACAATTTTTCAAGGCATCTCCAAGCCATTCTCCTTGTTTTTCAGTTAGATTACAACTTTTTAGGTTTATTTCTTTTATAAACCCACATGATGAAGATATTCCATTACAAATATTTTTAAATCCATTTCCCATTAATTTATTTTCAGATAAATCTAAACATTGTAGAAATGAGCAAGATTCTAGAAGAATTGCTTCTTTTTCTCTTACACAACAATATTTAAGGTATACTTTTATTAAACTTTTAAAAGAGTCTCTTCCAAAATTTCTTCCCAACTCTGCATTTTGATTTCCTGATAAATCTATAATTTCCAGACAGGAGCAACCTTGAATAATTTTGTGAAGACTTACAGCTTGCTTCTCAGTTAGACCACATTCAACCAATTTGATTTGTTTTAGATGTTTCAAGGGAGTTTTCAATCCATCAGATATTACTTCAAATATTTCTCCTATTTGTTTATTATATGATAAATCTATATTTTCTAATCCTGAACACTGTGCAATTGTTTTTCCAAGAGTTATAATTTCTTGGTTATTCAAATGGCAGTTGGAAACATCAATATGAGTAATTTTTTGTGATGCTAGTCTTTCACAAACTGCATTAAACCCATCTCCCAACATTTTGTTGTCTGATAGAATGAAAATTTTTAGTGAAGGACAATATCCTATGACTTTTTCAACATATTCCAGAGTCTGTTCATTCAAATAACAATCCCTAATTTCCAATTGCTCTAAATTCCACAAATATTTCGATAAGAATATATTATTTGAACTATAATCCGAAAAAACTGTATGATGTATTATCAGTTTCTTTAAACCATCAGCATTTGAAAAAAGCATTTCAAATAAAAGTTTAGTGTTGATATTTGTATTGACAATCTTTACAATTTTTATGAACTTTCCAATCTTTTTTATTAAAGTTTCCAGAATATAATCATGAATATCATCATTTTCTAAATTCATGGTATCACTGTCATCCCAATCTTGACATAAAATCTTTTTGATATTGTCACTACAATTGTACATTTTTCTTACAAGTTCGGAGTAGAGTATAATATCATTAAAGATGTCTTCACAGTATTCTTTTATAAAGTCAATTACATTATAAATGGTGGAATTATTTGTTTCTTTGAATAAATTATCCATACTAGACAAAAAAGTGTTTCTATTGCTTTGTCTAAATTGTTTTATTAGAAACTGGGCTGAAAAAAACTCTTGAAATGATAAATGATAGAAATGTAGTTCTATTTTATCAGATTCAGTTGGAATAACTTGAATTAAGCACTGTAAACCTTCTTTAAAAACTTCTTGTTCATTGCTATCTTTGGGTAAGATAATTTTGTTTTTAGCAAGATTCATGAAAGACAATTCACAAAGACGGTTTTGGTCAGATTCTTTCAAGATCTTTCTATTCTTTTCGAGGATAATCTTAACAAGATCTTCATAAATTTCATATAAAGATTTTTTAGAAATATCTTTTTTTTCATTCCAAAGATGGAAGAGAATCATTGCTAAAATTGGAATTTTACACAACCTTTTAATGTTGGAATTATTATTTATAACCTTTTCAATAAAATTTGCACTTTTTTCCTTGGAGATAAAACACTTACTAAAGAAGTTTTCCATTTGAATAGTATCCCATCCCATAAGCTCAAATGCAATATCACAGGTACTTTCAAACATTTGTGCCTTCCAATTGCGAGACCATATTGCAGTTGGAATATTTGTTTTTCGTGCATTTAATATAGAATTGATTTTGTGATTTTTTAAATGAAATTCATCTGCTCCGTCTAAAAGCAATATTACATCGTTTCTCTTCTCAGTGAAGAATAATTCAACAATGTTGGCATTAATGAATGGAATGTTTTTAAAGTTTTGTTCCACAATCTCCTCATAAAGACTTTTTTCCATTTGAACATTCTTCAAAATGAGAAATATAAACAGTTTGTCCTTATCTTCAATCTTGGACCATTTAAAGAGAAGATTTTTCATGTGAACACTTTTTCCTCCTCCAGGTTTTCCTTCAATCAAGATTTTATTGTAAGATTTCTCATAGAATATCTTGAAAAAATTCTCATAAGTCACTTCTGTATCTACAAGTTTTCTTTCAATAATATTCTCGGATGTAATTTGTAACATTTTGATTGGAGTATTGATATATTCAATCCTCGCTTGTTTTGTCCCAATGAATGGAAGAAGGAAAATCAAACCACAGTCATCCCTCCTCTGTTCCTTTGTGGCAGCTACCAGTTTATGCCAAACATATGTCTGATCTTTTAACTTTTCTTTAAGTTGTTCAGCTTGTTTATTACCATTATCATTAATAGTTTCTAATATTTTAAGTGTTTCATCTATTGAAATTTCACTGAGGTAATTCAACAGCTCCTGGACCGCTTTTGTTTTTTTCTTTGGATTTGCTAATTCTACTATGAAAGTTTCTCCTGATGCCCAACTATTCAAGTCATATTGACTTGCACACATCTCTAATAGTTCACATTCTTTCATAAATAAGGTTTCGATATCTTTCCTGTAGTAATTAAAACTGAGTTTTTCTCTTGAATTCATTTTTTAACAGCAGCAACAGAAATATTTGTAATATTAGATCTAAAAAATGGTTAACCACAACTAAGAGGTTATAATATTAAGAATTTGTTGAAATTATATGGTTATAATAAATTGGCAAGATGACAATAATGTTTGTACAATTGACAGAGAGATAACAACATCAAAAGTAAGGTTTACATGTAATCTATTTGCAAGTTCATCAGATGGATTAGATATGGCACCAAATCTTATCAATATTGTGAATTAGTCATTTTGTAATTCTTTTATAAGCTGGTCTCTTTTGAATTTTATGAACTGCTGATTAGCCTGGTTGTGTAAAGACACCGTATTTCAGTAGAGTGTTTGTTTTCATTATTTCCACAAGAGTTTCTCTCTTCGCAAACGAATTCAAGGTCAAACACCAGGCAACACCTGTTTGTTGAATTCAACAAAAATGAATCTTTACAATCAATAAAATCTTGAAACACAAACAATACTGAGCAGATTCATAAAAACAAACAACATCAAATCCATTGAGGAAGACCAACCCTTGATAATTGCACGGCTTTCCTTGCTTTGTCGTTTTCATTGCCAGTCTGACCATTAATCTTATTATTCTGTCCACTCCTTTTCGCACATGAATAGATAGCTACCCCCAATATGGTGTCTGATGCGTCTGTATAAATATGATACTGCTCAGAGCTCCCCCCCCCCCGAGACGATCTATGCTCAGTCTTTTTGGTAGTATGATAAATTTGCCATCTTTATCTTTTTGCCAAAGTGGCGCATGTAGTATTGTATTGAGTGTGCAATAATCGTCATTATTTTCACATTTTCTGATCTTGTCTGCTACTTCTTTAATTTGAATATCAATCAGCTCCTTATCTAATTTCCTACCTGGATCTTTTAACCGTTCACTTTTATGTGGGCCTTTTACTAAATTGTATGAGTTGCAAGAATAACAGGCGTGTAATAATTTCCCTCTATTCTTCTTCAATACTAGTCGATTTTGCAACAATTCTTTAATCAGAGAATTTCCGTTAATAAATTATTCAACTCCAGCCCTTCCTGCAGATTTGGCGATTTCTTCTACTTTCCAATTCGGTATAAGATGATGGCAGCAGTGTGTTTTTTTTTTGGGCTTGTCTTTTTCATTTCTATATTTCTCAGGCATAACCTTTTTCTAACAACGGTTCAAAAGTGAAACATTCAAAAAGAGTTGAATAAACGACAATTTTTATTGCTTACCTTTAATTTCTTGCAAAATGGATAGCCACATTTTTTTATGTCCTTTATTCTCCTTATCATTTCTTCAAAATCACCATCACTTTGTTTCAAGTTACCATATTTGTCGATAAGGAATTCAGTTTTTGAATTTTTAAGTAATGCTTCTCCAAGTGGAGCATTGTGTTCAACAGGAAGTGGTGTAACACCTGAATCATTCTCAAAATTAGGGCAAGCATTATTCTTCCCAGTACCTGTCTTCTCAATTTTTCCATTACTAGTTTCCTCTGTCTTTGATTTACATTTTTTCTGATCAATTACTGAGCTAGGATCTTTTTCCTCTTTACATGTACTGTCATCATCAGTAGGTTGATTAGAACCCTTTTCAGGGTTTATTTGGACAAACTGGGAATGGGCTAAACAAAAACAGGAAATAATAATAGGCATAGTGAGCAAAAAAACATTTACTTACTTTGTAAGCATGCGCTTAGGTTTTTTATTTATATTAAGTCTCTTTTACAAGTATAAAAAATGAATCAATAAATTATTAGCGTATGAAATACATATATAAAGTGTATTGGTTATGAAATGACTTTGTTGGAAATCTTCTCAAATATTCATAGATAAATCTCTTCCAAGATGGTGATTAGTGAATAAAGTAATAATTAGTAGGTTTTCTATGGAAATAAAACCCAGTTATTATTGAATAAGTAAAGAATAGCAATGTAAGCATTCCAAAACCAGAGAATAAAGCGTCTAATTATAATCAATCTAAAGTTTTAGTGTGTTATTTACGTAATGTTTTCCAACTAGTATCCAGGTTGCATAGTGTAGTGGTTTTATCACATTCACTTAAAGCTTGGCGAGAAGTCATGACTTTGATCATGCTCAGTGGTAGCGTGTAATAGTATTTTTGTTTCCTTTTACTATATATTAACTATCTACAATGGGATTTGGTTTTCTACTTTTTTGAAAATATATTTGTTAATGTTAATGATTGTTTATACGAATTGAATGAGTTAATGTAATGAATTTATCTCAAAGACAATTGTACACTTATCAACTATAGTTTATAGATATTTTATAAATAATACTTACCATATGGTAGAGGTGTTGTAGTAGATGTTGCCTTTGGGGTAGATGATGCCGAACTGACAAAATCAGCCCCTTTTATAGGCAAAGGATAAGATGTTACATAACCAAATGTGTTGACAACAACAACAAGTGTTTATTTACATAAATATCATGTAACAATTAACCCTTGAGGGTTTATCTACACAAAGTTGTTGTTGTGTACATCACTAATTCATAAATACGATAACCCTTGACCCTATTTGTTGTGAACAATCCTTATCTGGTGTTAGACCCTTGTTGTTGACAGCTAAGGTATAAACAACTGATAAGGAATTGTATAAAAGCAGGGCGTAGGTAGTAACAGGCATTCAGTCCTGAATCAACTCCCTTAGTGAACAGGTCTAGTATTACTTTAGAATACAGTTATATTATTCTTACATTTTGGTTCTATATTCATCCTCCCTCAATTCTATATCTCTCTTCTAAGTGGCTTACCCCTGATTCCAAATAGAACATTTGGACCAGTACTTACCTACAACCCCAGCAGGAAAGTACAATAATAATTTACTTACTGCATTCATACTTTTCATAGAAATCGTAGGATCCGTCACTTTCGTACTGGTATGTTTGATACGAATGAACATCGTGTAACCAACATTTGTTACTCGTATGATGATGATCCAATGACCTAATTAATATATATATATATATATATATATGTAGTCGTTGAGCAAGCAAGTTGCTGCCATAAGTCGTCACTACGTCATTGACTTATCTATTCAGCACATTTATAATTAAAGTCTATACTGGTAATATAGAATTAATTATAAGTATTAAACGTACATAATAAATGATAAGCGGGTACGAACAGGTTTAAATTATATAACACGTCACGATATTGATGTAAGGATAATTTGGCTTACTGCCAAATTTAGGTGATATGTTCATCAACTATATATAAATATAGATACAATTTGGAATTTACTTACTTGCAAATCACATATTTCGTACAGATTTTTTTGCATTCCGTCAATGGAATATACTTATGGTCACTAGATCCCCATTCCGGTGGTATAAAATGATTACCTTCAATATGTTTATTACTTCTTTTTGTATAGGTGCAAACTAACCAGAAATGAATATAAAGAAAGACAAACTATTAAACTGTTTGTTAATTGTTTGACAATTTATGTAATTTATGTTTATACCTATTCCCTGTAAAGATACTTCACATTTCAAAGTTATTATTAAGAGAAAAGCAAGTAACTGTAGATAATGCATCCTTTTCTCCTCCTTTCCAGAGTAAAGTACAACGACCTTAAAAGCGTCTAGACATACTTATACAAACCGTTGCAATGTTGTATATATTCATTTGTTCTATCTGTTGTGTAATTTCCAAAGGTGTTCAATAACGAAGAGATACTAGATCTTGTAATATTTTCCCATCAATAATGACTGGTAAGCAAATTACATTTAAATTAAGTAAATATAAAAGAAAATTTATATAAGAGAAAGAGAGAGAGAGAAGATAATTGTAAGTATTTATTGATAAGGGATTAATTGATTTCTAATATCTATATTTACTTCAATTATATATATATTAATAATTTAAATGTATATTTGATTATAATTTCTTTGGTTTTGTCTAGTCTGCAATTTTTTCTTTTCTTTACAACTATTTTCAATATATCATATCAAACTTGTTACCAGCTTTGTTTGTATGTCATCTTCAACAATTGTTCAAATAATCAAATTTACTAGTAATTAGTTAAAATACATAGAAATCTGGTCCAATACCAATCATCTCCCTTTCTATACCAACCAATCATCGTTGTCGTCTACATCATCATCATCATCTTCTTCTTCTTCTTCTGCTTCTTTTTCTAGTCATTTATACTATAAATATACAATTTACAAATTGTTTAAAGTGACTGTAACAGGGTTACTTTGTTCTTTATTTAATCATGATTGAAAAAAGAGATCATTATTTAACATTTACAGAATATATAAAGATGTGTTAAAATATAATAGGAAAATGTATGCATTGCACACTTTTCTCTTTTAGTCAGCAATACGAAATATAATTAAAAGTTCATTGTAAAGTTCTTCGTCATCCATAGTGGCTGATTGTTGAATATAATCATTCTCCATATCATCTGAAGTGAGAATATATTCTACGAGATCTAAAAATGAATCTATATCGGGTCCACGAATATTGGTCGTTGTAATATTTTCCAAGCCTCTTATATGATTAGTCAAAGCTTTTAAAAACAATAGATTGGTAAATTATGATTAGTAAGAGAAGAAGAAGAAGAAGAAGAAGAAGAAAACGAGCTGTATAGTAAAGATATTGTACATACCTCCGTATAGTCTAATCTCTTTATCGTAATTTTTAATTTGGATATCGGTTGTTCTATTTTGAAATATCTTCTTTATTTCCCCTACAATATACTTGAAAACTTTTGGATCCTCCGACAAAACAGTCTTATCCACCTTTACCGCCGATATAAATTCGTTGAGAGTCGAAATGAATATATTCAAGATAAGATACATCATTATAGACGCGTAGGATATGATGTAAATTTTTCCCAATAATCCAGCCGTTTCCGATATTAAATGAAAATCTAAATGGCCAAAAACAGTATCGACTAGAGCGTAGCAAGTAAATTTAAAACTCTTATAGATTTCCGTATTTGGTCCCAAAAGTATATAACCCCAACAAGCGTAACCGAGAAAGAATATACAACAGCAAAATCCAATTGAACCCAATTCGCCCTTGGATTTATTCAATGTACCAATCAGAACCGAGACGGTTCTAGATATTTTTAAAAGGTTCAACAAATGAATCTGTGCAAAGAAGGCGCAAAATCCAATAAACACCATAAAATAATAATGAGAGTTAAAGAACGGAGATAAATTAGTAAAAGTCTTTCTTGAATTCATAACAGTCTCAACGGCGTTCACACCTTTCACTGTCCTCCATATATACAAAATTATTGAACAGGCGAAAAATAGTAACGATAACGTTTGAAATATTCGCGGAATTTCGTCGTATTTTATCAATCTATAAACTAGTCGGATAACTAATGCTATCCACATTAATATTGATAATATCTCAACGATTAACGCTACTAATCCTCCCGCACCAGTATACCTGTACAGAATTAAAGAATCGCACCTTAAAACAGTTGTAACGCCACCAGTCGCTTTCATCTTAAATGTCCATTTAACTTGAGAAACAATTTCTTGATTTAAAATTGTCATATCTAGCGTAACTATTCGAGTTTGACGATCAGTCCATTTCCACTTCTTTAAATTCTTAACTAGACGTTTAGCGTATTGGAAATCTTCACCAAGCGCAATTGAATATCCATTAAATTTTTTAGAGTAGATGAAAGCTTCGTGCGTATTATTCGAATGGCTATAGTCGTGCCAGTGAAACGACGAATTCCTATCAAATTTATTATCATCGCCCATTTCCTTATAGCAGTTGTAGTTGTTGAATATCGACTGTAATTGTTGCGGTAGTCGACATTTTGAAGGATTGACCCTCTCTTGAAATAGTCTAACCGATGAAAATCTCATATGATTATATTCGCTGGTATGTTTCATATCGTATTTGGACATATTCTTCGAGTTGTAATATTGTCTGGGATACAATCCAGGAAGAGCAATATCTTCAATCCACCACCAAAAATTTGCCTGACTATTGACCTTTGATAATTTTGGTAGAGTATCGTAAATCGCTTTATTCTGATAATAGAACGATGGATTTTGGTTACTATAGCATATGAATACCACAAATAATGTATAGATAAGATGCAATACGATAATCTTCACCATATTGTGCATTCTATCTTCTACAACTTTGGTCTCTTTTAATTTCATAGTTTCCTCAACAGTCTCTTTAATTTTCTGTTGAATATTCAATTCTGCAAAATAAACAATAGAATTAGTAGTCTTTTTTTAATTATTCGTCTGTTCGTTCGTCTATCTATCTATCTAATTTTATAAGCAATTTTCAAACCTTTTGGAATATGATCGAGATTTTTGTATTCCAATTTATTCATTTCGCCAATATTTTCTTCGTATTCTGTTAGATCCGTATCCTTTTTCATTAAGAATGTCAATAGAAATGCTATAAAAACAACTTTAACCGGTTGAATTAGCATGATACTATAGACAAATGACATAGTAAAGGATAAGAGCCACTGCAGAGACTTTTCTTTACCCCATTGTATTGAATAAAGTATTGTGAAGAATGCGGCAGTTAACGCTGCAATGGCCGCAACACACCATCCAATAGGGACCGTATACTTTCTCCACTTTTTTGCATTAAATAATAATGTAATTAAAACGAGACCGGGAAATACTACTGCACTACTCGCTAAACCAACGTACAACTCCCTTACTGTAAAAGAAAATGGTCCTAATGTAAGGCCAGCTCTTTGGTTCGCCTCTTCGCTGCTATCCTTATAAAACATACAACTAGCAATCATTGATAGGAATAACGCAACGAAACAGACGCCGAGTCTTTGTAGTCTGGTAAATTTTGATTTTGTTCTTCTTGCTCCGACTGATATCCACAAATGGTCGTCGGCCATTCTTCTATAGAAATTCCTTTTAAATAGCTCGTTCATATCAGGCGTCATATCGTTTTTTGTCGCCATAAGAATTCTTTCAACGTGACCATCGCCGTGTATGTGCGAAAGCCATTGGTTGCAATCGAAATTATACCACGCCTGCGACGTCCTATCTATGATAACTATTCGACTAAGGAACCAAGGATCAAAAGGATCTTCCGCAAATATCATTTCTTCTAGCCAAATTCTAATACAAACTAATGAACCTAGATAATGGCTGGTCGTCATGATGAACGACCTAACGGATGCCGAATCGAATGAGGTTACTCCGGTTGATACTAGACGCCTCCTCCCCGAATTGCATTCGGTTCCAAAAGTAGTAAAGAGAACTTTAGATATTGTACCCGAATTCTTTTCATTGCCGGTAAATACGTGTACTTCGTATTCGAATTTATCTCCTTTAAAGTTATCCAGTAACGGTAACGGTTGCCACAATAGTTTATCCTTCTTATCCATTCTCTTCACCAGTAAAGCTAACGGTATATAAAGTACGAAGAGAGCGCAAATTGTACCAAAAACTGCCGCATTATCGGCTAATTTACTAGCGAAATCGTCGAATACCGTATCGAAATCAATCAAGTTTGGTAGAACGTCGATTCCGGCTCCAATACTACCAAAGAGATTGCTGGTGAATCTAACTTTAGTCGAGGTACTTTCCTTTTCAGTTATGCACTCTTTATTTTCTATCCATTTCTCTCCAGTCCATATTCTACACGACGTATTAAACACCGATAATGTATAGAGTAACACCTCCTCTGTACAATTAATGCACTTTTCAATAGTAACTCTAACCGTTAGCGTTGTATTAAAATACGATTGCAGCACAATTGTTCGCTTTAAATCATTACAATATCCGATATCATTCTCATTAGAGCACGTCCTATTTACATTTGGAATTATGAATGAACCGTTATTTTTGTCAATTGACGGTCTCTGATCAATTCCTACTAGTACTTGTAGCGTTAAATGCTCGGGCGGTTCGAATCTTAATTGTATTGGATTAGTATCGTCCGAAATATTGAAGAAATGTAATGCAGCCAAAGCCGTTGTGTTAATCTTCTGAGTCGTTTCAACAGCATTTTCATCCATCCTGGACGTAAAAGTAAATCTATTCCCCGGAGTGTTTACAATGCTACGTTTTTTCCTTTTCCTCGACACTTCTCTGGCGCCATCGCACGGAAAAATATCCAATTGAAGCAAACCGGATTCAACGTCATTAGACGTTTCATCCCACATGAATAGATTAAATCTAGTCATAACAATCTTTCTACTAGCGCAAGTATAGTTAATGATTTCTAAAGAATGAATGTTCAACTCTCCAAGAGGATTTGTAAAATTTTTTCTCAATAATTCGATTGGTGAAGTTTTTCCAATTTCCAAAAATATCTCTTCAAAAGTCACTTGTATCGGTGTATCATTCAATTTCAACGTATCCAATAGACTATCTGTAATATTATCAATGGTAAAGATAATCCTACGCATTACTTCTTTCAATTGTAGACGTTTTTGAACATCCTGATCAATTGTTGAATTGTTGATGGTAGAATTCGTAGTTGTAGTGTTACTTTCAATGTAGAAAGACTCTTGATCTCGCCTATAAGATTCAACGGAAGTTGCTAGTCGAATAGAAGTTTCAATCAAACCTGACAAAATAGAAATTATAGTAAATATTTTTGGTTGTTTTTATTTGTTTATACTTATAGAAATTTCTTTATTTTTCTCTCGTTCAGCTCTGCTAGAATGAAGAGCGTCGTTCAATTTTAACAATTGTCGACTTGTCATTTTCTGTTATGAGTTGATTGATTTAATTACTTAATTTAATTGATTAATTAACTATACCAATGTTTTATAATTTAATTCCTTTGGTTTATAGACGATTGCGCTAAGGATACTGTTACTTTGCTCCAATTCGTTAATGCTTTGATAAGGAAGTTGTATAGCTATTTCAACCATTTTTTCCCGAATCTGTGGCAATTTGTTGGTTTGTTTGAAAAAGAAATGAAAATCAATTACGCAATCAATCTTACCCTCTTTCGGAATTTTGTAATATTACTCCTATACTCTTCCATTTCGTTGGTTGTCATATTTTCAAAATTTTCCAATGATTTATTCAAGTTTGCATTCAAAATAGACGCTATTGAATACAGTGTAGGACCAATTGTTGTATAATTTCCAGCTTCCAAAAGATTTTCCATCTCTTTAGCGTTTAATAGATAGTTGACCAAGTTTAAAATATCCACTTCCTTTTCTGGAGGTGGCATTACTTTCATGTCCAAAATAAACTTGTAAACATCGCCAACAGAGTCGATTATTTGTATAATCACTTCTGTGATTAAATTGATTGGATCACCTACGGATAAGAGTAGACTAGCCGCTCCATTCTTTAGAGCGAAATATAAAAGAAAACTAGGTTTCACTCCTTTCGGTCTACTTCTAAATACATATTTAAGATCTCGAGCGAATTGTGGTTTTTCGAATTCTTGCCATCCTTGACAAGTAATATCAAATTTATTTATTGATGCGTATCCTTCGCTCGGCTCTCTCGAACACTTTCCGCCAAATGGTGGTTTATTCACGAGAAATGTCTCATTTACTCTTTCAATTTCACCAACTTTCTCCAGAGAACCTTTAACCGACAAATCGAAATAATGACCTCCCGCCATTTCTTCCGCTTTGAATACAATTTCGCTATCTCTTTTAGCTTGCTTTTGAATAGCGTTTGTTCTATTTTCAAACCACAAACCATTAAGTCTAATCAATAATTTCCATTCGTATATTATCTGCCAATAGAGGCTAGAACATCCGACGAAACATTCAACTTCGTATTTCGTTTCGGCGTTGAACGCCTTCTTTTCTTGGCAATTATCAACGCAACTGCAATAAAAGGAAAGTGTAAAATTAGCAACAGCAACGAGAGAAAACAACTCTCTACTTACGTCAATTTCAATTTTGGAGCTTTTGGAGGTGGAATATTGAATTTAATTTGAAAGAATTTCTTACGATTAGCGTAGATTGATGACATTTTTACATCAATAATATAACTAGCGTTGGGTAGCATGAAGAAAGTATTGAGAATAAATGTTCCATTATTTTCTATGTAAACAAGACTAGATCCGCGACCGAAACAGCCACCATTGTTTTGAAATTCTTCGAATGTTGGAATATTAACTGGATCGAGTTGTCTCAGTTGTTCGGTTGTCGGAAAATTCTCGTTAGATTGTCTACAGAACCATTTAAAAGTTACTCCTTTGAACTTTTCCGACGGGTCGTTATCGAGGTCGGAACTTAGAGTATAGGCGTCAAAAGTTACATTGGTATCGTAAATTGCTGTTGAAGTCTTTCCATTAGTCAAATTTAATTGGAGTGGAGTTGGTACAACTTCAAAGTATGCTGTATACGAATTATTAAAGATAGGATGCCAAAGCATAGATATAAAATATTCAACTCTATATTTTCCATAGTCTACAGTTCTTGGAGGAAGAACGAATTTCGAACTGTCGGACGAATAGAGTAGTTTATTCGATTGTAATTGATAAACGCTCCATTTGTGAAGAATCTGTCTCGACATTGTACAATTGTACTCGGCCAGCGATGGAATATATAACTCTTTGCTCTTCATTACTGTTGTAAAACTCTGCTCATCCGTAAATTCTTGGGCAATAGTTGCGTTCGGATCGTTGCAGTACCAATCCGCCACTTCCGAACGAAACCATCTGATATCCTTTGTAATCAAATTGAACGCAGTCAGAGTAACGTTGTACTTGCCAATATTTGAAAAAATGTGGTCAAAAATTATTAAAGTTTGATTATATTCAATTTGCTGATAAGATATATTTCCGGGAATGTTATTTCTACAAAATTCATTTACTCCGTACGCTAATTGTTTGTCGTTATCGTCGAGGTCAAAGATCAAACACGAATTTGTACCCATACGCCTAATTTCCGTAATTATCGTTGTTCTATTCGTCAACAATACAGTTCCGTTATCTTTTAGCGAACCGATAATAACCGCGTCCAAGATAATCTCCGTAGGTCTCGTTATATTGAAAGATGAAACGAGATTATAGCAGGTGATTAATGATGATAAATTTCCCACAGCGGTTCGAGGAAAATATTGGGAATATACAAAACTAGTGGAAGGTTCCCATAGAGGAATATATTCGTATCTTGTCATTCCATTACTAAAGTTAAAGGAACAATGCACATCTGTCAGATTCTTTTGATCGTGTTTAGACGTTAGTACATAGTCAATTACTCCGGGTATCCATAGAATCGATTTATTAGCTGTTATAGTAATATTTTCAATATTATTCTGAACGGATATATTCCTTAGTAGTTCCTCTTCGCTAACATAGTTTTTAGCTTTAATTCCAACTGAATAATTACCGATTTTATTAAATATAAAATTAAACTTGAACGATTCGTCAGAGGCAAATATCTTGGGATGCTTTTTCGTAAAACTAGCTAAATCATCAAATTGAACTGAATAGGTTACCAATGATCCCGTATCAACCCATAATATTATCACTTGATTTTCGAATGGTACTGTCGCTGCTCTCTTCAAAGTCATCCTTAAATTTCTTATCTTTTCGTGTACGAATATCTCCCGACTAGAGTTGATTGAACTTACCAGATTTTTACAAGTAACATTCACCGAAAATCTCCATCCAGTATCTTTTCTAGTATATCTATAATATCTTACAACAGTTTGAGTTGTTGTCAAGTTTGGTTCGTAATAGAACTTGGCCAATTCTATTGATTCGGATAGTTGATAAGAACAAAATACATCGGTAGCCGATTCCCTTTTATCGTTGACTGTTATGGAAAAATTTGTTGGTTGTTCATCTAAAGTTGTTGACGATAAGGCGCTTATGTTTACTGTATAAGCTGGTATTTGAGTAATTGTAGGTAACGGTAACGCCTCAAATAGTTCATTAACAGTATTCTTTATTCGAATAGTAGGGGTAAAATTGCCAACTTGAGGATAAGAGTAATTGTATATAGTTGTTGAATAGAAATTGGAAATGTTGAATATATACTGTTGAGAATTACCGTAGTCTAATTCAACTTTTAAATCATCACCAGTTTTTGTAGATACGAAAAAGTTGACTGTACGATTTACAATTGTTACGTTTGTAGAGCATGTAAAATTTAAATCTGTAACTTCCTCCCTTAGAATAACAAATTGGGAAAACGAAGCGTTTGATACTAAATTCGAACAGAAACTCGTTACGCTGACATTCTTATATCTCCTCTCGTTGAATCTTCTCTCAATGCTATAGTTTCTTAACAATCCTTCCACCAGATTGGGATATATAACGTGATCCAGCGTCGAATTCTTTATTTCCGTTATACAAGTGACGTTCGTTGGTATATGTAAAGGAGAATACTGTTGAATAGATACAGTGAAATTTCTCGGCTCTATATAATCCAACGAGAAGGAGGCGTTTAGAATTCGATGTTGAATTGTAATTGGTTCGTGTAAGATTTCCATACTGTTTACCGAGTTTGTCAGATTGAACTTTAAAGTGTAGACGCCATCATTTTTATAAGTATAATTATACGTAATGAATAATCCGGGACCTTCTTCGTAAAAGTTCAATACATTACCATTTGCGTAGTCGAATGTAACATTCATCTTTGTTCCAGTTTCAATTGAAATGTTGATGAGAAAATACTCAAAAGTTGATATTATAGTTTTGGACGTTTCTATAGATAATCCCCTAATCTCTTCGTCTAATACAAGATTACTAGAGAGATTAGTTTGAGAGAGTTTGTTATGGCAGTAGGCCGAAATTGTTAAATTTCTCTTCCGTCTTTCGTTATAAGCTCTATTATAAACATAACTAACCGACATACCATTCAATAAATCAACAAAATCATATTTTTCAACAGTACTATTATCTCCATAATTAATGAAGCAAGTTACGTTTGTAGGTATCTTCGTATTCTTTACTTCCCGAAGTTGAATGGTTATATTCCTTGGAGGGAAATAGTTGACCTTTAATTCAACCTCTTGAATTTCGTGTTGAATTTTAATCAAATTAGAAGCTTGAGCTGATGTATTAAAAAATCTATTTCTCGCAATTGCCGTTGTTAAGAAATTACCATCTTCGGGAAATGAATAATTCCATACGAAAGGTTGACGATTGGCGTACAATTGGTGAACTTTAACCGTTTCCATAACACCATTTCCGTACGAAATATCGTATTCAACATCGCTTCCATTCACTAATGTTAGCGTTAATGATACATTGACAAACGAAGGCCATAGAACGACGTCGTAGCCGATTTCTAATCCGCTAACATTTTGTTGAAGAAGAAATTGATTAGAGTAGGTTATGTTGGAAATGGTATTGTTACAAATTATCAACGATTCGGCGTCGATGACGTCAATTGTATACAAATAATCTATAAGAAATGGCTTTGCGTATTGAATTCTACCATTTTTATTAACTGTAAAGTTGTGTCCAGTATCAATGGAGCAGGAAAGGTAGATATCTTGCGTATTCGAGTTCGCCTCGTTCAAATAGTCAACTAGGAATGTAACTCTTAACGGAGGTTCGTCAGGAATGTAACGGTTGGAAATGATTGAATAATCCTTGAGGATTGGTTCAACCTTTTTCGTTAGAATAATTATTTCCTTATCAACTTCATTCCAAGCGGTTAAAGTAACATTATAAATACTATAATTGAAATAGATATGATTATAGATGAGTTTTTCAATCTTTGAATAAGATTGAATATGACCAAAATTATACCAATTCCAAAAGAATATCTCATTATCGCCGTAGTTCAAGGTGAAATTTACATCCGTTCCCAGATCCCATATTACCGAAAATGTATTCTTATTTCCCTCAAAAAGGTTATTGTCTTCTATTTTAAACGTTAAATTAGATATTCTCAATCCAACACATTCAACTATATTCTCTAGATTTAAGCACGAAATATGAATGTTGTTGTTGTTGTTATCGTTACGATTGTACAGGGAATAAGAAGATCCCAACGCTGGTCTTAGTTCGACGCATAGAAATTTATAATTAGAACAAGATTCTCTCGGTATTAAAATCTCCTCGTTAAAATCGACTTTTAATTGTTCACCAATAAATAAACTAGAATCATTGACGAAAGAATAAATTAATAAATCCAACTCTGCCGCCGTATCGTTCTTCTTATTTTTATCAGAAATAGTTAGAGTAACGTTGAAATTAAACCTTCCAGTTGGAATTTCAACAATGCTGTGCTTATTGTCGATATTCTCCCATTGAATAATGCCGCTTAAGGTCTGATTATAACCTCTTATTAGTGAAGATGTGAGCAGGGTTAGAGTGTTTTTTATCTCTACATCTGTGTTGTTAAAATTCATATATATATACTGTATATACTGTTATAATACAAAAAAAAACAAAAATATTAGTGAGTTTTTTTCACCTGGAGTACAATTTTTTAATAGGCTTATATCTATGCATAAATTATCATTTTGGGAGATTTGCTCTTGAAAACTGGAGGTGGATGACAACTTTCTCCTTACGCATAGAATAGTTGTTGTTTGCTCGCAAGCAGCTCTGTCGAGTTCTACGAGAATTTTTGCCAGAAATTTCACTTCTTTTCTAGATTCTAAGCCTTTTTGTTTATCGTCGATATTCAATAGAATAGACGTCCATTTTGGATTTGTACTGTTAAATAGATGCTGCTGGTTAGAGACGATATATTCAAAATCAAAATTGATCCTCTCGCCGTAGAGTTGAATTATATCGTATGAATTTATCGGTAAACTTTCAATAGTCAATTCAATTGAATGGTTATATTGTAAATCTCTATAAACAGGTTCCATAGACGTCCAATGCAATCTTTTCAAAAGTAGATCCAAATCTGTTGTTGTTGTTGTTGTATTTTATATTTTTAATAATTCATTAGAGAATGATTTTTTTTTCTTACCTGGACGACATTCGACAAACTCTGACGCAGCTAAGCATAGTTTGTTGTTTGTCTCGTTAATTTCTTTATACAATCTATAGTCGGATCTATCTATTGTAACGCATACGTAACTGACATCGCTACAATTTTTAATATTTAACGAATAATTAAATTGAAGAGGCAATACTACGGAATTGTTCATTGCCAAAGATCCGTTCAATTTTTCTTCTATGCTTTCAAAAGGTAATTGAATTTGAAAAGTTTCCGAAACTTTCTCATCCGAATTCGTTAAATATAATGAAATATTAAAGTTAACTATTGGTAACAATGTTTGTATTATTTCCTTTCCGTGTAGATTCTCTATCACTATTTCGAATGTTGTCAATTCCAGCGTTTCTCTTGTCAATTTCTTATCTAGTCTTTTCATACTTTTAATACCAACATCGACATCTGACAAACAACGACAAGGACAATGATGATAATAATGATAAACCGGAATTGTTTCTTTATTACTTACAAGGTTTACATTGGTTATCTTCCCTTATTGTTTCCTCTTCGCATAGGCAGGAGTACACTATATTCTCAAAGGTAAAAGGGTCCGTTGTTGGAAGGCATATTGTAAGAGGCTCTATACAATCATCGTCTGATTCGCACAATTCTTTATATCCTATTCTTCCGACTGATGAATAAATAACAATAATAATAAAAGATACTAATTGCCCTTAATTCTCTTCTCACCAGAATTTTTGCTATATATTTTTACTTCGCACAGCGTCAATCTCCTATTAGCTCCTTCCATCCAAACGCCAATAAACGAACCGTTAATAGAACTCTTATCGCATAGGATCGAATCACTCTCTCCAGACTTAACTGTTTGCGTATAATGTTTACAAAGTTCAAAGTTACTTGCAGAGAAGGTAAAATTGACAAATTCTTTAGCTGCGCCCACTTTAAAGTCACTTAAATCAGATTCTAAGGAATGAATAAACATGTATTATACATATATGGCAATATAATTGAATTATAGTCATCCTACCGCAACAGTCTTTTCTATTCCATATCACTATATAATCAATAGTGAAAATTTTACCCAAAGAAACAACCCACCAAGGATCTGACGTTAATTCGTTCATTGCGCATTCACCGTTCAACGCATTGGTTAAGGAGAGGCCGTCGACCGCCAATGAGGCAACATTTCCTAATTCTGTCGTCTTTTGATAAGCTTTTTTCCCTTTACTAACGTCAACTGTAAAAAAAAATGATAGATGGAGAATAGGCCTTTAAAGGGAATTGAAAGAAAATTATTAAAAATATTATACAAGTGTTGAAAGATTTCATCCTCATAAAGTACTTGTCAACTGGAAAAGAGGACGCTGGATTAAAAGCAGTCTCCTTTACCGACCAAAATGCCGAATGTCCTCTAACAACTGAAGAACTATTACACGAATCCACTGGAAACCACCAACCAGTTTTATGCTTTGCGGAGCAACCCTGATTATTATCCTTATCAATTGTGTAGAATTTCATTGGTTGAATAAAATTTCCATCAGTTGCCTTTCCACTGCGAAATTCTTGAACGTTTAGGAGAAATTGAGTGATTTTAAATAAAACGAGAATGTTTTTAAATTCTGCGTGAATATGTTGGCCATCTTTAGACCACATATCAATTCTTAGGAAGTATGACCTAAAACCTGTCATATTCGCTAATATGTCATTGCCCAAAGCGTATTCATTATCGTTGCCTAAACCATTCGCGTATTTGGTCCATTTAGGTGGATTTCCACTATCGACGTATGTATATTGGTAGCCAATTACATTCCAATTGTTGTAGCATTTCGTATTAAATTGATAAATTGAAGTTAATTTCGATTCTGTTTCCAAAAAGCAGTCCATTACTATTTCGTTACATCCGTACAATTCAAATCTGACAACGGCATCTCCATTAAAGGAAATAATGTCCATTCGCAAATATTTAGCTTTAATTCTTTTCGTAAACAAGTACACTCTAGCGAAATACGGATCGGTAAGACCTTTGAATATATTCCCATTTCCGCTTGTTGGTTCAATATCTTTCCAATCAATATTATCCATCGATTTTTTAATTGTAAATTCTGTTATGTAATTATCTTCGTCAGTCCGGCCACTACCTTGTAGAACGATGCCTGTCAGGGTAATCTCACTGCTGAAATAGACCAACAACCACGGTTGAGAATCGGACGCTTCGGCTTGCCAATAGAGACCGGAGGTTGACGAACGTTTATAGAACGGTAATTGAAGTTTGGACGTTGTAGGCGATTGTTCGGAAGAGACGTTCCACATGACACCGAAGGCGGACGATTGTATAAGTGGAGGGCAAGAAATTTGAGTAAGTTTTTCGAAAAAAAATAGATTTGGAGAAGTTTTCAATTGGAATTGAGGATTTTGAGTATTATCCGCGTAGATTTTACATTCACTCGCCGCCAAATCAGTAGTAAAGGATAAACATTCGAAGCTAGTCTCTTCTTCACATAATTTTAAGCAATCGTAATTAGTGTTCTCAACGATTGTAAAATTCTGAAATGTCTGACTGTCGGTAGGCGCAACGTGTCTTCTTACTGTCCACATGTAAAGTGGCATTGTTGTATCGTTAGCTGAGGGGGAGAGTTAAAAAATATTACAAGGAAAAAAGAGTGTTTACTAATAGAATTTATCGTTTTTACCAGCTGATTCTGTCTCGCACACTAAACCATTCTCTAGAGAACAATCGCGTTTATCCAAAGCGCCGTCGTTGTATACAAAACAATCTCCACTGATTGATAAGGGTTTTTTAAATACCATTTCGTAGTCGTCCGGAATAACACTTCCGTCATCCCAATAATACTTTGAAGCCGTTTCGTTTAATCCAATAAATGGTGTAAAGGATAACCTAAAACATTCATAATCATTTAAAATGAGAGAGAGAGAGAGAGAGAGAGAGACAGAGAGAGACAGAGAGAGGAGGCAATGCGTAAAAGAGTGAACAAGTGAATGTTCTTCTATTGTATATAATTATTTACCCAAATGATAATGAACTCAAGAACATGTGGAAAAATTGGTCAGTTTTTGGACTAACTAATGAGCTCTTTCCATACCAGTTGACACCTTCGCAAACCTTCTGTACACCTTCCTTTGAAGAAGGCCTATTAAGAAAGTTAATACAACTCGATCCGTACTCAACAAATCCGGATGGACACGCTATATTATTTTTTTATAAATATTTTCAATATACACAATGATTTTAGGATTTTTTATGAAAATGTTCAACAACTTACGTCCGGATCTCATTCCATTAAATGTCAATTTGAAACAAAACTGATTATCATTCTTCAATACCAAATTTAAATATCTGAGGATAATTGGACGTCCAAAATGAATATCTTGAATGTTTGATGTACTCTGTAACGTTATTAGAACAATAGAAAAAAGAGAGAGGAAAATAGAAAATGTGTAGTATACGGACATTTATAATTTGATCGAATCCTCCGTTGAAAGTCTTCCATTCCGTAACTTTAAAGGTATATTCTAAATTGAACCGTACTTCGCCCTCTTTACCAGTACTAACTCTAAATCCGGTTATAGTATAGATCTCTTTAAAATCTATAGACAATACGAGATCTTTATCGGTTTGATTGGGACATATTAGCGGCGTTGTATGATCAATTTCTTCCCAAGCGACTACTTCTCCAATAATATTTGAATCGACACGAATACCTTTGGGATGAAGTAAACTGAATGGAGGACCTCGAATCACTTCTGCCTCTGTTATAAGAACATTGTTATTTAGTTGTTATTGTTGTTGTCCAATCATCTCTTCTGTTGTTTACTTACGATCCATACAACCCAACAGTTCAATTCTAAAAGCATTTTTGACGTCATACTCTAACGGTTGTATCCTAACGTATCTGGCTCTTATAGCATCAAAAAATGAATGGTATTCGGCATTTTGTATGTACTTTTTAAAAATGCTTAAAGTCTGTTTTGAAGAAGAAGCAAATGGAAGAATGAATAAAAAACAACTAAGATAAAAAGGAGAAAATATCACCTGTTCTGACCATTCCTCTCTTGTGTCTACTCGATAAGAAATTCTGAATTTATAGACAAAATTTGATAGTTTTGAACAGGATTGAGAGATTAAACCAGTGACATTGAAAATATATCCCAAATCAATTTCTACATAAGCGCTATTGTTAACCAACGGACCCCAACATCCTAAAGAATCTTTACTACTTGGATTTGAATTTAAACGAATATCTTTTAGACTTGTAGTCGGATCTGTATGAGTTGAATTGGTATAAATTTGGTGATCTAGTATTACATTGGAATGCTCCAATCCAATTCTATAGCTGCATTTCTTAATAGTACCACTGGCGATTGCTTTTTTTCCATATATTTGAAGAGAGAGAGAGGCATTGTTAAAAGACTCTTCGGCTACCATTCTAAAGGAAATACCTTTCCTTGTAGGTAACAACTCGTGATAGGAGTGAAAATTCAATTCATCTTGAATGACGAAATCCTAAAACAATAATATAGAGTATGAGAGAGAGAGAGAATGTCAATAGAACAATTTTTTTTTCGTCAATACTTACAACTACTTGATTTAAAGCTTCATTCTTATGAAAATTCCAAAGAAAATTCCTATCAGTCTGGTATTGAACATATGCTTTTTTTGTATAGTGTCTATCATTTCCCTCCCCAATTGTTGAGTGCGTTACAAAGCCAAAAAATTCATAAGTTTGTTTAAACTCAATTTGTATAAAACAAGGTAAGTCCTTTAGGCAAGTTGCACCTTCATTGCCCATCGATGAGTAGTCGAGATAATAATTCTTTGTTACAGCATTGTAGAATTTACTAGTAACGCCAAAATTTGATTCTGTTTCATTTCCTTCTGGCAGCAATCTATGCACACCGTCGGAAAGGCACGAGTAGTCGAAGAGGACAATTGAACTACCGCTATTGACCACCAATTCTTCGTGCGGAGTAGCAGAGTTAAAAATGCGACACGTCGTCAAGCCATATTCCCTAAATTTAAATCAATCCATCAATTGTATTTGTATTAATCGTTCAATCATAATTACCTTGGAACATAAGAAACTCCTTTACAAATGGGGTCTTTGCAAAGACCTAAACACATTCGCAAATCGTGCATCTCTCTAGAGTAGCTAGGTGGTCTTGTCGATTCTCCTCTTCTTACCGACCAAACTTGATGGCAACTTGTCACTACTGAAATAATAAATAATAAAGTTTTACTCAATGTCTAAAGTATTTAAAAATATAGAAAAACTTGTTTGTTTGTTTTGTACCCTGTGCAGGTGTTTCGCATATTGTGTAAGCTTTCGTCGAACAATCTACATCATTAAAAAATCGACTCGCAACAACGCAGGAACCATCATCACTATTTATTGAATAGTCGTACGTTCTTGGAATGTAATTTTCAACAGTCTCACCATCGTCCCAAACGTAATTACCAGCCGATACTTTTTTCATGCCAACGTGATATTTAGCATTTTTAAATCTAAAAATGATAACCTAGTTAGAGAGATAGAGATAGATAGATAGATAGAGAGACAGAGAGAAAAATACACATGCAAAATAAAACATACTACAAACCCTTTATAATACAAAAGCATATTGGCGAAATTCCTTTCCAATGATGTTTTAGGCATAATCAACGAGCCTGGACCATTCCAAGAGAAACCAGTTTTACATAAATTTTCAGCTCTCGTCCGATTATCAGTAACATCGGTTATTGTATAGCATTTATCAAAATTTCTTACTGCACCTGGAGGGCATTGGTCTGCTCTCATACCGTATACCATAAGTATCAAGTAGATGCTGTCATTTATAAATGTGAATTGTATTGCATTAACCAATAAATGTGGAAAAAATGTGACTTTTTTTCTGGAGGAATCAAATTTCGAGCAAGTAAATGGCTGCAATTGTTGTTTATGTTTTTATTGAAAAAATAACAAAATGATTTTATTCAACACTTACAATCTCTGTCTTGTTATCACCTTTATATTGCCATATATGTATGCGATAATTTTTACAGTCATTGGTACTAAAGGTTCTTGAATCTCTTAAGAACACTCTCTGTATTAAATATAAATTTGTTAGATCGTATCTTATCCAGGGACTGGTATCGTCGTCTGCATGAACCCAAGGTGAGTAATAATCTATCCAACTTATCTTGTGTCGGGAAGTTGATGTGCTGCTTGAAAAAGTTACAGTAGAAGAAGTAAAAGGTCCAAGACGTAATCTCCCAAGATTTTTCTGCTGAAGGTATAGTTCCATTGTTATCGCATATCTGTTGGCTTGTTTGTTAGCTAATTGAAAAGCGAATGAGGAACTTGTAGGGTATGGCTCCACTAGACCCAAGTACCATCTACCGCTATGCTCTTGAATATCGAAAATTTTCGTTTGTTCTCCATCTTTAAGATAAAATACATCTGCAAAACTGTTACTCAGCTTATATTTTATTATCAATGATGTAAGAAAATTATGTTCGGTACAGTGTCCTTCTGTACTTATGCCCACTAAAGAAAAGTCCGTCGGTAATGTATACATCCAAAAATCATCTGTAGTTAGACTTTGAGTTGAAAATGAACCGTCACCGCTACCGTATATCGATTGACAACCGTGATGAATATCATTAATTGAATTATTTTCAGGCCTATAACTGGTAACCGCTAGTTGTGATATTCTAAATGCAAAATTGTCACTTTTCAATGATCCAACATCTTCTTTTGGAATCAAATATTGCACTTTTTGACACCCGTAGAATTCAAGTTTCAATAACGGAGATCCAGAAAAGTTAGCCAAAGAAAAGGCCAGCTTGTAAGGATATAGTTGTGGTTTTATAAAAACATCTTTTTCCTCATTACTCTTTCCCGCTGCTTTGAATATCTTGAAAAGCAAACAAACAAAAACATACATCTATACAAAGTAATAAAATACGAATATTTTCTTTACCAGTTTTCCCCCTCTTTTACCCCTGGCCGTCTGCCACAGGCTGTCTTCCTGTATATAATGCAAATAGAACGAATCAATATAGTCGACATTCGGATCACCGGATGTTTGAATGGCTAAACGGTTTATTTTCATTTGTTGTTTAAAATCAAACTGAAAAAGTTTTTCTTTTATTTGTTTTTTATAAGGAAAACATATGTTGGAAATGTCATTTACCGTTATGAATGTACTATAATCGTTGGGTATTTGATAAAACCCAGTGACAACCTCATCCAATTCATTTGTAAATCTTAAATTTGATAGATTAGCTGATGCTTGAACAGTTGCTTCTACCGAAATATTATCCAAACTTAAACCAGCACTTCCTCCAATTAAAGGATATTCACAGTTATCTTCAAAAATATAACTCGACCAAATATTGGATTCCTTATCAACTTTAATATTATATTGCGTAGGAACTTTGCAATTCTGGCCGTCGGAACTTATAGAAAATCCTGGACCGCCTAGTTGAAGACTCCTATACATACATTCAGTAACTGATGTTACTTTAAAACTACCAAACACCATATAACTCTCATAGGCAGTTTCCGGCAGATATTCCCAAAGAACTTTTTTACCAGTTGAAGCTGAAGAATAATTATTCACAAATATTTATGTATACATGATATACTGTCTTTAGAAATACGTACAAGGAGAATATTGAAATTTACAGAGATACTGATGATGTTTGTTACAATCAGTAGTTTCCCATTTACCATCATTGAACGAATTTAACATCGCACATGATTTATCCGTTGGAATGTCTTTAATATCGTATGTCCAGAATGAAAAGTTTGTATTTGCTCCATGCAACCATTCCCATTTGTAGGATGGATTTTGTGATTGGTAGTAGGGATTCACCTCATTCGATTCGTTACGATAATAACCGATAATACTTGTATTATATGGTATGTTGTTTCTGTAGAATAGAAAGTGATTAATAAACATTATTACAGTATTTTATAGAAATAGAAGAAAATGCTTTCTTTCTTACATGTCTCTTATTAAATTACTAGCAAATAACGCTTCTTTAGCCGATGACATTTGAGCAAGAAAACCGATATCCTCCCCAAAAGACTTTCCGCAAGCCTTTAATAAACCTTCTACTCCCGCAATAGTTCCAGGTAACGTATAGTAGCAATGGTTGTCATAATACGCAGTACTTGGTGGGCACGATTCAACTACTTCACCTTTCGCTTCAACAAATAGGCAATCAGGTAAAGTTTCAACTGAACTTTTAAGCGATCCAATACGAAACTTTCTAAAGACTTGTTTCCGTTGCAGATATAAAATTGTTTCAGTTGAACTTACATTCTCCGTGTTGTATTTCATTAACATCCATTCATTAGGCGCTCTTAAGAAGCTAATGCTGTACTCGGGTTTATCATATCCAGCTTCTATCGTAATTTTAACTTCAGTCAGAACAACATGTGAACTGTATTCAATGTAGGTCATTGCTTGTAATTTCTGTTCTATTATTCCCATTGATATATTTAAAAAGGGGTATGTGTCAAAAGATGCAGATAATTGTATGCAATTTGACAATTTTGTATGGATCAACTCTTTAGAGTCTTTAGCTAGATAGAATATATGGAAAAGTGTTGTTATACACTCATTACGCAATGATAAAAAATATTTACATTCGCTGGATCCGTATACTTCAAAAGCCATTCCTCCATCACCTACCCAAGTATGAGGCTTAATACAAATATATAATCCTACAAGAGCCTTAGGTAGCTCATAAATTATGTTTGACTCATTTAGAAAAGTCATGTATGGACTATTTACTTCCTCATTAATTGACTTTAGCGACGAGGTAACTATTACTGAAAAGTCTTCAATTATACCATTGCATTCTTCAACCGGCTCCATGCCAATTGCAACGATTACAGATTTTTTAATCAGGCTTATCAGAAACCAACTATCAGTGTCTTTAATATACCAACAAGGTTTTTGAAAACTGAAATCCTTCCGCTGACTTCCTTTTCTGGCAAGATGAACTGCGTAATATTCTGTGTAATTATCCCCTTTATACACCTCGGAAGCAGTTATTTGGTAATCGTTTATAGTGCCATCACCCATACCCAATGGAATTATTGCTGAAAAAAAACAAAAGACAGCTAATACCTATACACAAGTAAAAGAGTAGATTTTACTCCACTGTTTATCAAAGTCTGCATTACAGATTTCAAATTTAATTGTCATCGTTGGTGAACCAACCCAACTCTTTGGCATAATACGAAAGCATTTTATTGCTCTGTAATGAAAGTTTACTACTCGCGCTTCATCCCATTTGTATGGTCCTCTAATCAGCTATTTTTTTTTTTAATAAAATCAATCAATCGATCAATCAATCAATTAATTACTTAATTAATTAATGCAACCAAAACTTACTGATCTCCTCAATTCCACATTGTTCAAGTACATGAAATGTACGCAATCTGCGCTATACGCAGCGTAGTGTGATGTTATAAAGTGCTTTTCCGCCATACCACCACCCTTTATTGTATATTTATCCATAGCTTTGAGAGATTCTAATTGAATTTGAAACCAAATATTTGTATCAGACGCTCCAGCCTTAAACGCTTGCGTTACGAATGGATTATCCCAATCAAAAAACTTTCCTTTATACGCCTCATAATTTGGATAGAAAGATGACGATGCGAAATAATTATCTGGATAATTTTTCGAATGAATAATATTCTCGTCTGTACAGATTTCGATTTGGTGATTTTCGCATTCGTATTGGTATATAATTGACGCTTCATCGTCCAATAACTCAGCAGAGTCGACGTGAGCAGTGACAAAAATCTTGGATTTGAAGCAATCCCCATTTATATACATAACACTTTTGCATGAATCGGGATTTTCGTGACAGCTCTTTTTGAGTGATAATACAACGATGAGAGGAAGATGGAAAAAATCAATGTTTTATCAATTATTTACAAGCTACGAATAGTAATTATTAAATACATTACCCGGAGGCAATTTATAAAAGATATGTCTTCTGCAGAGCCTGGACTGGCAAACTTGTGTCCTACAACTTTACTCCAAATTGTACTGCAATTGTTAGGGTTGCTAGCTGTTGGAGAAAGAAAGGAACAACGATTAAAGAAAACACGCACATTCATAGATTTTTATTCTATTTATGTAATATTTATTACATAATCCAGTTGTTACGAATGTTTGGAATGTTGCGGGTATTTCCGGTTTTAAAACCCACGAATTATTTTCCAGAAATACATAAGAGGCATTTTCTGAAAAACTTATATTAGGAATATCAAAATCATGAAATTTCAACTTTTCTCCATTGAACCATTCAAAATCATCCGTCCAATTTGAAGTAAAATTCTTTCTTTCAATGCTCAATAAAATGATAGAATTATCCGTTCGAATCCATTTCAAAAGAGAATTTAATAAAGACGATGTAACTTGAACTTTCATTCCTCCCAATTTTTCCTCAACATTACTTGAATTTGTTGTAAGGTATACAGACGCCTCAGTGGTTACGAGGGAATAGCAAGCTTTGCGAAAGACCACAAAATCATTTTCGCAAGTATTACCTATTATTGAAAGATAGAGGTAGATATATATAATTATATATATATTCGATATGTATATTCCATTCTATTCTACCATTAATTCCTCCGATAACTGCAACGAATATTATCACAGAGACACATACTCGGCGAAGAAGTAATGCTGAATTGATCATTTTCAGTATCTTCTTCTCATACACAAGACAAGATAGAGGTAAGACTGACGTACGGGACGTCCTTAGCTACGAAACTGTTTGTTTTTTTGACAATTAATCTTATTCACCTTTGAATTATATATATTTTTTAGAGCTTAGACTTATTAATATGAAAATCTTGACCATTAAAAATTTATACAATCAAATTTCATGTACACCGTTTCAAGCTAATCAAAATTTTTCTTTATCCATTGAATTTTGTTTCTTTTTCAGTCTTCGAAAAGATGCTCTACTAACCCTCCTCCTCCTACGTTTTTTCTAATAAAAAAGAACATGGTAACAACAACACTAAAAGCCAAAAAAAAGTGTTGATTTTCAATGAAAAGAAAGAGAAAAATGAAATATTTCAACCTTCAAATATAATATTAACAACCACAACAACGAAATTGTCTTTTTATTTATAAGTTCAGTATTTTATATTAATTGTTCACTTTTGTGAAAAAAGATATCTAAAATTTATTTCTCCTTCTCTTACTTGAAATTAATTATAAAGAGAGGGAATTTATCATGTACATCCAATAAACTAATAAAAGATTATTAAATTAAAAAAAGCTTCAAATATATATTATCTCCTTAATGATTCAATGGTTAAATGATTTAATAAATGATGATTATTAACGTGTATTTTGCGTTTTGTTCATAACAATAGAGAATGTAATTTATCGGCATGGAAGAGAGGAAAAGACAGAGACGGGAAAAAATAGTATTCCTTCATAATTCCCCAATCAAATATTATGATAGTGGAATATGTTTATTAACATAACCATTTTCCTAACTATAAAAACAACAGTAGAAACGAATATTCTTTCACAGCAATATTTAATAATTTGCAATTGTCTTCGTTGTCAATGCAGTAAATCAGTAAATACTTTGAAGAAAATCGTAAAATATTTCATAATTTCTTTATTAATATTTCGTAATTCTTTACAATAAGAGAAATTCTCCGAGTTATTCATTAGATAGAAAGCTTGTACATCTCGTATTTATCGGATAGTAGTAGGGTAGTAGCTATACAGGAGAAAAAATACACTACTACTCTTTATAGAAGAAGATGTATTCCTATTACATTTGTTTGTTTGTTTGTTTGTTTGTTCCTGTAATTTTAATTCCAATTCCTTTTTCTCCTTCAATTAGGACAATGAATGAAGGATATCGTTAAAATTTAACTCTGAACCAAAAGATCTTTTCAATAAGAAAACAATGGCTATTATTATTAATATGGAATTGATTGGAATGTTGATATTATTCATAATATCATCAAGCTACTTTCTCTCTCTCTCTCTCTCTCTCTCTCACCCTTCTTTTCAATATTTACAATATTGAACAATACCTACCACAGGCAAATTTTTCAGTACTCCGTCAAGGTCTCTTCTTTCTTGGCCTACATTAGTAAACAATTTATTTGTAAAAGATCATTTATATATAGTGTAACTATTTTTTACCTCACTTCATTAAATTCCTAAGTGTTGATTCTTTATTTGTGTGAATTGTGAATGAGAGAATTGAAACTTATACATTTCATTACAATATTAAGAACAATCATTTTTATAATCGGTTGAACAAAACTTGTTCAAACATCCTCTTTCAAACACTGATTTTTCGTCATGTTCCCATCTAGATATTCAACAATCTCCCATAGTTCATTCCCGCCTTACATTTTGTACATACAAACTTCTTATTGTATTTACATTTGTTGCAATTGTCCAGGCACGACTTGCAAACATCATTGTTCATATAGAAATTGTCTGAACAACTCATACAGACAAACTTCCCTTTAATATTTGACTCTTGACAATCTCCACAACCTTCTATGTCGCATTTCGAACAAGTCAAACATTCAATGTTACTACTAGTCAACGAACTGACCCTACAACCTTCTGGACACAACGAACAAGTATTGTCATTATTCTTATTATAATACGAATAGCACAAAGAGCATACTGGTCTCTTTAAACCAGAATTATAACTACATCCTTTACATTTTTTTCTCTCTCACACCCATTGGCTTATAAATGAGTCTGATATTTGGATTCATTTTCAATGTTTCAACAATTTTTTTTGTATTTTTGTTAGTAAATACAAAATTCCGCAGTTTTAACACTGTTACATTTTTGACTGTGAAATCATTAGCAATCTCATTAACATCCATAAACTGTAGAAACTTTACATTATTCCCAACAAGAGGGATTCTTTTTACATTTTCTCCATTTACAAATGTTGCATATCCTGTTTGTCAAGGTTTAAAATCAAGTTCTCAACTTATTGCCTTAAGAGTTGATTCCTGCGATTTAAATTCTCAACAATGCGAATGGTTAGCTGATACGGTGCATCATCATAAAAGTATTCCATACTTGAGTTTCGAAGGAAATTTAAATATGGGAAAAGGCTTTTTAAGTGTAATGAAAGGTCAGCAATATTCTTCTATTTTTAAGGAACAATTGAATAGAGTACATTTTGAAGATGAAGATCATCTACTTGGAAGGTGCATTTACAATGCAAATTTAACTGAATATTTGTTAACAACTACAAAAGACTACTCCTACGAGTTTGTTAGACATTTTGAAAATTTAGCAGAGTGATACTTCCAAATTTAAGTTTTAATTTTCTGCTTTGGTTGCCTCTACAATCTGAAAAATTTTAATTTCACTTCATATTGTAATTTTATTATCAAGGTCACTAATTGATTGATTGATTGATTGGTTATTTTTCAACTGAACCTCTGTGCAAAATTTGAGAAAAATCGGCTGAGTGGTTGCGGAGCTATGGAGCTTTGAAGTTAATGGATAATGGCAAGAATTAGTTAATGACTTTTATATATATTTTATACTCATTAAGTGTATTGTTCTTCATTTTCCTTTCACAATACACATATTACAGTGGTGACCTAGACCTTAACAATTTATGAAAAATTTCACCATTGATTAAGAATTTGAAATGGTTCTCTGAAAATAAATTCATCAATAAAAAATCTTTCTGTGACTTTAAATATGACTGTAAAAGAGAAACTGATGAGGACATTGATACATGTATATCAACCTATGATTTGAAGGGTTAAGGTCAGGGCATTTATGACATCATTCCTTTCCCTTCAATACCCTTTAAGGCAAAACACCGAAATTGCGTACACTTCTTCAATTAGAAAAAGCCTTTTACTCTTCAATGTTGGATGTTAGTTTGAAAATTTGCAAACGTGCTATTACAAACTATCTCTTCTAATAAACTCATATATGAGAATGCTTTTGTAGTCGTGTATAATGTTAGCTTTGTCTGAGTATACCAATATGAAACAAGTAACCTTTTTTAAGTGGATGAAAAGATATTCTTTTGACTGTCTTTGTACGCTGGCTGTGATTTTTCCATTTCATCTTTCTTGATCTTTTTATAAATATCAATGTTACCTTTACACCATAAATAGAATGCTGCTGCACCTGCACTTGCCTCTCTAACTTCTTGCATATTTAATTCATCTATTATTTCTTGAGCTCTTAGAATAATTCCTGGATGTACATTCAAGATTTTAAGATCTTTAATTTTCTTTAAAATAGAATTGGAGCATGCATATTTAATAAAAACTTTACATTCTTTCCATTCATCAGTTTGTACTTCACCAATTGATAAAATCAATAATGTTGATTTTATAACAAGGTGTATAACAGTTGGTGGTTGATTATATTGATTTAATTCTGCTATATATTTTGCATCAAGTTTTAAAATTCTTTTTTGCAAACCATATATTTTTTTCAAATTTCCTTTTAATTCATTAGCTTTTGATAAATCTTTAAATAATAAAGGATTTATTGGTTCAACAGAAGCTTTATCAATAGCTATTTTTAACTTTTTGTAATCTTTTTCATGAAATGCATTTTGAAAATCTAAAATATTTTTAATATTATTTTGTTTTTGATAATTTTGAATATTCAAAAATAAATTATATTTTACTTACTTAATGCCTTCTTTGCAACTTCTTCCTGATCATTATGTTGTTGTTGATTTCCTTTCTCTTCATTACCACTTTCACTTTCATTTTCCTATAGAGAAAAATAGGTGAATTTTTTGAAAAAGAGCAAAACTTTTGTTATTAATATCTTACATTTATTGTTGGATTTTCATCATTCCCATTGTCAGATTCTTCATCAGATAGAAATTCACTTATATAGATAACTTCTTCCATTTTTGATAACCAATCTATTTCACCAATTTCTCCTGTATTACTCACATTTTCAATTGTCTCCATTCGAATAGTTTGTACATTTTTCATATCTTCAACAATATTACTTTAAATGGGTTCTTCATTTTTTTCAGAGTTATCTATTTCCTTTATCCTTTCATTTTCAGCATTGATTTTACTATTCTGTATTGCAGGTTTATCCAATTTTTTAATAGAATTTTTAAAAATTTTATAAATTAAAATCTCAGTAAAGAATTTTGCATTTCTATAAATTTTTGCCATGATGATTAAATTACCAAAATTATCACCAGTATCAATTTCACATTCCCATAGATCATTAAAGAAATGAAAATGAAAAATTTCATTATCATACGTACGACAAGCAATCATTTCATCAGCTTTAAAACCTTCAATTTGTATTAAAACTTTTTCATTCAGTAGAGTTTTCTAAATGGTTGAACAATTCTATGAGTTTCGCTAATTCTCCATTTATCAGTAATAATTGGAAATTCAAAGGAATTTGTATTGGGTTCAATAACATAAAAATAGCAATTATAGACTAATTCATATTGTTTTCTGGCATTTAATTCCTTTGCTTTAATTAGAAATTTGTACATTCTTGGTAATGGAAAATTAATGTGGATAGTAGCATATTCATAACTATTTTCAAAGAATGAATACATAGATAAATTGTGTCTATTGTTTATTTCATCATACCATCTTAACTCAATTTTAAATTGACATGATATCTCCTTAAATATTTTAAAATGAATTATTAGATTTATCGCATTCTTGAAAAGATTGGAAATTATCTTCCATCCTTAGTTTTAATTTAAAGAAATATCTTTGTTTGCCAATTGTAAATTTTTCATTTTCTGGAAATACTAAAGTATAGTTTGCCTTTTCTTCACTGTTAACAATATATGAACAAATAGGAGGAAGAGATTCTTCTGGTTGTTTTTCAAATAATTTTATACATAAACAATTACAATGATATTCATATTTTCGTTTTTGGCCAAAAATATTAATACCATATTCTCCTTCAGATGGAGAAAAGAATCTGATGAGCCCTAGACCATTTTCAAACATAGATATGCAATATGTTTATAAAAACACAGAAGAATATTTATTGTTTGTAATTTTAACATAAAACTCGTATTCATTGTCATATCCATTGAAATGAATTTCTGTATAATTATTATTTGGTGAAGTATACATTCCAAGCTGAGGGAACATATTTGTAAAATTACACTCTCTAGCAATATAATTTGGTCCAAGTTCATATAGATATGTTTTTGGAGGGGCCGACAGAAAATGTCCCCGAGTGAGATTTTTGAAAGCAACATTTCGGATTGAATAAATGGTTAGGGTGAGTCAAGTAGACATTGATTTGTAGTTACGGGGGTTCCTTCTAAGGGTCAGGGGTAATCAAAAAGGTTAGGGAGTGGCAAGGGCTGGGTTAGGGTTAGGGTTAAATCATGCATTTGGGGACATTTTCTGTCGTAACCATTTTTGGAAATGGAGGAATAGAGATATTATCTCTTTTTTTGTAATTAATAATGTAATCAGTACACCACTCATAATTAATTTCTTTATTTTTAATATTATCTTTAGACACTCTAATTCTCAGTTTGTAATTTGCAGTTTGAGGTAATCTTAATCTAATGATAAGTAGGCTTTTATTTCTGTTTTGAAAGGCTGCAACATATAAATTTGGATTTATTGTTTCATTTCTTATCTGTTGTTCTAGATTAGCATCTAAAACAGTTTCATCATTTATAAAAATTTCTCCATCAAACATTACAGGGAATTCTTTTTTATGTCCAATAAGAATTTCATTCCTGGACTGTTCAGCAAAAACAATACACCTTGGATGTGAAATAATTCCAAGCTTATGCTGAAAGAATGCAGGCCTTAATTAGGCCATATCCTCAAATTCCCTTAAAGTTACTTCTCTAGCCAATAGCTGATTTTTACCGAAAACTTTATAATGACTGTAAATGAATTCTTCTGGATTTTGCAAAAAATATCCTTCATTATATTTATATTCTAATTTAGAAGAATGATCTTTCTTTTTAAAGAAAGACTGAATTAATGAATATTTTTTTTCTCATGTGTAATATGGTTGTATTTTAGCCTATACAAAATATATCTCATTTGATTTTCCATCAACTTATAATAATTAATTTTATCTAAATTGAGCGATGCTAACCAACGAAATAAAGCTCGTACTTTTAGCATTTCATCATCAAAGTCCTTAGTTAAAATAATTGCAATTTGTTGTAATGTTTTGTTTAAAAATGAAATACTCTTCTTTTTTATAACAAATTTATCAACATAGCTAAAGTCATAGCTTTCTTTTATATTTTCTTTTGTTTTTGGATTAGGGAAAATAACATGTGAAGGTATAGCTATTTGTCTGTATCTAACCAATTGATACCATTCCATATTTGCTATACGTAGAGTAAGAATTTAATTAAATTAAAATATTTTTATTACCTGGATTGTAAATTTCAAGATTGACAACATTTTGTTTTGAAAAACAAATTCCCGTTGTTTCCAATTTAAATACTGATATGAACAGTAAATTTTAGAGAGTGAGGGTGAAAAAATGTCTTCCAATTGAAATTGCAAATCTTCAACAGACCTTTTGTATTTCAATTTTCAGATATTACTGAAATATTAAAGAAGTTCCTTCCTTATAAAAAGGAACCGAGTGAAAATTATAAATACTTTTACAACAATTCCTTTTTAGTAAATAGACCAAATGAAAGGTTTAGAACATGAAATATTTTTGAAATGTCTTCTTTTGCAAAAACTATCATAGCAAGTTTTACAACTTGATCAAATCAATTTTCAAAACTTCCCTGGTAACTGTAAACATTTTTCTTCACAACTGCTTTGATATTTTATTGGCAAATTTAATTCCTTCTTATGAAAAAAAGAAAAGATTTAGTACAAAAATGCAAAGTGGTAGGCCTATTGATAGAAAGAAATTTATCATAAGTATTGAATAAAAAAGAATTTTAATTTCAAATACATTGAATATCTTTTTTTCCAGTAAGTAGATCTGAAGAATTAACAGTATCTTATTAATTTCCAGATTTTAATAACATAAATTATAGGCCTTTTTTTCTAACAAGCATAGCTAATTGGTTTTCTTAAATTTACTTAATCCATCTTAATCTTAAACCAATCCAACTTAGTCTTAACCTAATCCAACTTAATCTTAACCAAATCCCACTTTGTAAACTTTTCAATTAAACAATTGTTATTATAACAAATTTCACCACTTCTCTCTAGACAATTTTTTTCGCTATTGGAGACTTAATTCCTTTTTATCCATTGTCCATTATGACACTCTCTGCAATAATAATAGTGTACTGCTTTGGTCTTGCCAATTTATGCATTTGTAACTTATAACAGTACTGGTTCTACTCGAACCTTTAAACAAAGTGTTTAAATTTAAGTGGTTTATTGAAAATAATACTTAAGCAAGTAACAATATGAAAGTTCAATAGCAGAGTAAGTAGTGGGTAACAGTAGGTTGACAAATTACCAAACTAGTGTCCAATGTTGAGGAAGTAGAAGGATCCCAGTGGGTGTTGGTTCCAGTTCATCCTCCCAGGTTGAGGTTAGCCAATTGGAGTAAAGCAGTGAGGAGTTATATACTTGAAGATTATTGTCTAGCGTCCAATCACCACTTTGCAGCTGTGAACTCACCTAGTTCATGTTTGTCCTTAGAACAATATGTTACAAAGTTCCCCACTTGAGAAAGTTAATTAATCATAGTTTGGCCAAAACCTTAGACAAGCTCATCAATCATAATGTGGCCAAAACTTAAGTGGTACTTAGGATGAACCTTAAGTATGACCAAGAAGGTCTGTGTTAGGCCACATGTTATTGTATTTCCTTGCATTGGTTTGTATTAAGTTATATATAATAGTAGTATAGAATAAGAATAGAATAGAACGAAAGTTGTACAATAAGAAAGTATAAGAAGATTCTGACAGACAGGGAAAAGAGAAAATTCAATCTTCAGGGCAAGGAATGTTCTTGACCATTCAGGACTGGGTTCATAATTTCTCTTTCTACATAACAAGAAGATTCTGCAAAAGAATGAACTGAGAGATGCTGCCTAATCTCTTCCAGTAACCCTAACTCTCATTTGAGACTCTCCTAAGTACATATCAGTAGCTGTCTTACTCTTCCTGACCACTTTTCAATCCAAAATCTAGCCACAAAATATATCATTGTGTAAATGCTTTCTCTCAACTTTGATATTGGATAAAAGACTTAGATTGTAATTGTTGCACTGGTTTACATCTCTGTAAACAGTTTAATCTGTCTTATCAACACCTGGTTTCAGGTAAGATAAAACCACTTTGACAAGTATCTTTTTTAAAGTTCTTTATTTCTTTATTGATTATGTAATAGTACCATCTATTATGAAAAGTTCAATCATTCCCATTCTATGAAATAAAAGTACTTCTAAAGTTCCTTTGTCTTTACTACATTTAGCATTGCAATCAGTACCCTGTAAAAAACTTTACATCACTGAAGTTAGTCTTAGTAATTGTTTCAAAGTTGCTGCTTAGAACACAAGAATTTACACAAATTACTCAACATTTCAATGACCAAGCATAGTTTCATCACAAAAATGGAGATCTTTGTCTTGAAAATCAATTAACAATATTAGCTATAGGGGAATTGCTTCCTTTCACCCAGAATCCACTTTAAAAATATTATTATCAATATATGATGCAGAACATAAATATGGTTGAATCTTCTCATAATACACTCTTTGTTCAATTGAAGACAGTCAATGAATCATCTATTTGCAATGCTAAGAAATCATTTTTATGTTGTATTGAAAATAGGCTTTAAATCTCAACTATATCTTGCTTTTTTTATTAAATGGTAATGGTTGAGTTCCATTTCAATATCTTACAATTTCTTTCTTAAATTTCTGATTAAACAGATGGCAGCATTACATATATTCTATAGTTATTTTCATATTCAAATTTTTTTTTTGTATTCTTTGTGTCAACTGATTCAAGGACATTTTGTTAAATTGTACTTTGTTGTATTGTGATCATAAGAATTTTATTCTCAGCCAAATCATATTCCTAAGATAATGAAATCCTATTCTAATTGATAGTAAATCATGGAAATATATGACAAACATAGACATTATTTAGTAGGCCTAGTTTGATAAGTTTTATAAAAGAGTATATCTTTTTTATTGTGATTATGTTCCAGATTGCTTTTAATAAATATACTTTCATTTTGTCATATTCTAACTACAACTACTCATCGTTTCCTCTTATTTCTATTGCTACACACTTGTCATATTAAAATTGTTAGCTCTATGCAATATGTATTTCTATACAGAATGTCAGAGAACTGATGAGTATTAGACTAGTTTCTCTCTATCTTTACAAAAACTTCAACTCTGAAAACAATTCAATTTTGATACAAAAATTAAAAATGTATTTTCAGAACCACATTGAAAATGTTAAATGCTTTGTTGGAAAATGTTAGGAATTTCTTTTAAAGAAAAAATATGAGAGCAAAATCTTCAAAATGTTAATATTTCAATTGGCAATATTAATTGGTTTAAAGACCTTGTTCCCAAAATTTTCCATCAACAGTTAAAAACCAAGCTCCAAGGGTTATATTCAACTAATCAACTAAAAAGGGACTATCCTGTAACCGTAACCAATTACCCATAAATATCTGCATTGGACCAAGCTGTAAACAAAAGATTAAATTTCATATTATTATTAATGGATGTGACTCACAATTTTTTTTTTCCATGGACTTTTCAGAAAGCAATTCTTTCAGATTCAACTCATCTTGAAGCATGTTTTGTAGCAACTCTTTCTTTACCATTTCTTTCAAAATTGACTTCAATTTCACTTCAGTAGCAATAGGCATGGGCTTATTAACAAGCTTATCCATACCATATATCGGGAATAGCCTTCAAGAAAAAACATGAACAGAAAGACAAACAACCAAACATGCAATAATTAGTTTTTTCTCCATTTTATCAGAATATCGAAATATTGTCCTTCCAAAGTCAAATAAGATTTAAATTTTCTTTTCTGTTTCTGGCTTTTTATAGTCTAAAAGAAGCTTGAAAACTAGTTTGAAACTGCTTTTCTTTTCAAATTTATTAAAAGTATAAATATAGTATCCTGAACTTGACCTAAAATATCATTTCATTATAAATTTTGTTTTTTCTTTATGCTAAGAAACCAGTTTTTTATTATATTTAAAATAGGCTTTAAATCTCATTTGTATGTAGGCTTTTATATTAAATGGTTGAGTTCACTTTCAATGTTTTCTTTATTAAATTTCTTATTAAACAGATGACAGCACTATATATATATATATATATATATATATTTATTTTATATATGTTTTTATATTGAAATTTGGATTTTTGTATTCTTTGTGTCAACTGACTCCATGACTTTTTGTTAAATTGTCCAATGTTGTGCTGTGATCATAGTAATTTCATTCTCATCCTAATCGTATTAATGGGTACAAGAGAAAACATCCACTGGATGGAGAAAATGTCCACAGGAGAATATGTCCACTATAGAAATCTAATGTATGAAAGAAAACATTAGAAAAGAGTTATTATGATAATTTGAAAGAAAAAACTGAATGAGAAGAATTGAAAATATTTGAATGTCAATATATGAATGAAGTCTAAAATGATTGATAACAGAGTAGAAGAACAAAGATGTATTAAAGAGGAGTATATAATTGTCAGAGGCTTTTTCAAGTAAATCCATTGATGTGATTAAAGCAATTTCAAATTGCTGACATAAGCTGAATATTTTGCTTTGAATATTCTGATAGGCTTTCCTTTGCTGTCTACAGATTTTCTCAATTCTAGGGCGAGGAAAAATATTCCAACAATTGATTTGTAATTAGGCAGGTCCAAAGGAAGGGTTAGGAACAATGAAGCGCTTAAAAAAGGGTCCAGGGCTGGGTTAGTGTTAGGGTAAAGCCACAAAACTGTGGATGTTTTTAACAACATCCAAAATTTATCAATTATCCATTTTTGGATTGTAATTCTTTGTTGATAATTTTAAAGGAAACTAGGGAGAATCTTAAAAATAGATAGTAATACCACAGTTTCTGGTACATATGTATCAATTGTCTCTTTTTGTGGCTGGTTAACATCAACTATCTCCTCAGTATCAGGATCGCTTTTTCTAATAGATTCCTAAGGGGAAGGATGACTAGGAGAAGATTCAATCATATTCATGTTCTGCATCATATATTGATAATTATATTTTTAAAGTGGATTCTAGGTGAAAGGGAGCAGCTCCCCAATAGCTAATATCATTACTTGATTTTCAAAAGAAAGGTTAGGTTTTGACTCTCATTCTTTTTCATAGTAAGAGGAACTGGGTAAAGTCCTTTGAAAGATAAGTGTTGTGTTCCAATAGGGTAATTCTTTTCCATATCTGGCTGGAGTATAATTTGCCTCTTGCCAAAGTCAAGGGTAGCTCCATTTTGTTGTAGAAAGTCACACCCAATAATACATTGTTGTGCAATGATTTTGTTGATCAGAAAGCGTTGTTTAATAATTTTTCCATTGAAATATAGTCTGAGAATGATTTCTCCACATATCTCTATGGTATTACCTGAAGCATCTCTAGCATTTTTCACAATTTGTTCTGGGAAGGATGCTTTTCCTTGAACTTGTCTTAAAACCTTTTTTGAAATGAAAGATCCGTCCCTACCAGAGTCTATCAAGGCATCAAACTTAAAACCAGTGTCAGTTTCAAAATGTCCAATAAATGTTGAAGCATTTCGCTCAGATTGTTTGCTTTGTAAAAGCTGACAAATGGATTCTTCACTATCTTAAAAACAGAGAATATCTTGAACTTTGTCATTTTCTGACATGCTTTCATTGTCTAATGTTTCAAATTTTTGTAGCATAGGCTCGTCTTTCAGTATTATGATTGCTGGTTAATTTTTCTTATAATACCTGTTTGTTGACCTCAATTTCACTTTTGTAATTGTATAGTTCACCATGACAACTGTATATCTTATTAATTTGGAAATAATAAATTTTTAAATTACTGTTCATAAAACAATTGGCTAGCCAAAACAAAAAAGGTGTTGACATATTAATGAAAGCTACTAATGTTTAATGACTAAAATCAATAAAAATGAATGAAATATAAACTTTTCTTACAGAAAAAATTCCATTATTGTTAAAGCTTATTAATCACTTTGTGAGAAATTTTGATATCAGTCCAATATAGATCTTTTATTGTTCAAAAAGTGTTTTGCTAATAGAATATATATTGAGTAAATGAGTTCTGAATTAACCATCCTTGTATTAATACTATTGATTACGCAATAATTTCCTAAAAGTTTGTCTAGTTTGCAAAATGAAAACAATGGAAGATCTGTAACATTTTCCTACAGTATGTTATTTTCTTTTAAATGTTGTTTAAACACACTTTAACAAACTTTTACAAACTTGAACTTGAATGGTTTTTTGAGTAGAAGAATATCTTTTGCCATCCTTAATAGGTTTTTATTCAGGATATAATAGTTGATAGTATTTCTATAGACTGGTGAGTAGTCTGAAATTGTTTTTGCATTTAACAAATAGGCTGAAAGACTCTGGAAGTCATCTGAAAATATTTGGTGTTTTGGATAAAAATGAATATTTAAGGATAATCTGATTGCCAAATACCTAATGGCTTTCCCAAATGGCTCATGGCAATTAAACCTTCATTTTTTATTGATTTATAATTTCTAAATTTTGGTATTTTTTCATTTCTATCAAAAATTTTCTTTGTAAACAGAATGCCTGACACTTGGCTACAGTCAATTGTCCATTTGATTCTTGAATAGATTCTAATAAAATCACCTTTTTTGAGAAGAGATTATTAGTGGAAAAGTCGAATTAAAACTGTTTGAATTTAGAGATGATTTTAATACAATTCCACTTTTATGAACATTTTCTAGCCTATCATTTAAACCTTCATCTCCTGGACATATTGTTGATTCATAATAGAATGTATCATATTGGAAAGTAGAGCAGATATGTCCATAAATGTTATATTTAAAAAACAGTTACAATATATCATGTTGGGCAAGAGAGAAAGTACCATTTTCGATGTACTTCTCAAGTAAAAGGAAAAAATGACTTCATGTTTAGATTTGTGAATCCAAAAGGGAGAGAGACTGTGGCTCTTTGTGATTCAGGTACTCTCACAGTAATAATAATTTTCAACATGTAAATAAAATGCTTGTTTTGCTTTATTTAGCCAGATTTTCAAAAAACAATATATCATGATAGAATTTAATTTAAGCATTACTGCAGGATTCACAGCAAAGATTAATAAATTGGTTTCTGTATTTTTTAAGAAACTGATGATTTTTAGACAAAAAGAAAATTGTCCATTTACAGATGGACCCAGCCCATTGAACATGGGAACTCAAAATGGTAGACAAGTAATCAATGGTGACGAATCATTGGAGCGTTTGAGTACATGGATGGATAATCCTATAAATACAGGTGGAGATGATTGGATGGATTGGGATCATACATTTTTATGGACAAAGAAAGATATTTTTCGAACTTCCCTCAGTACAGTTGGCTTGTCTTATGTTGGTGCAGTCTGTACAAAAAAGGCCACATCAGTTAATGAATATATTGGTATGAGCTCTTGGAAAATTGCTGCTCATGAGCTTGCTCATAATCTTGGATCAAATCATGATGGATCACAAAATGGTGCTGCCTGTGGATGGAATAGTCCATATATTATGGCACCTTCAATGGGCACTATTGAAGTTGCCAACATCAGAAAATCTTTTGAATTTAGTCAATGCTCATTGACGCTATCTATGAAGTCATTAATGGAAATGATAATAATGGATTTCCAAGAACCTGCCTTATGAACAAAGTATGTGGTAATGATGCGTTCAATCAGGATGAAGTCTCTAGCAATGATGAACTTCCAGGCATTATATATTCATTGACTGAACAATGCATGTTGAGATACAGTAATGGAGCTGAACATGATAATGAATGTCCACAAGCCAGGGCTAATGTTTGTCAACATCTCACTTGTAAAGTGGGAGATATCTGCTACACTTAACCCAGGAGCTGAGGACTTTTTAGTGTAATTAGTAAGAGAGAAAACAAACATTTTAATTTCAAAACCTTTTATCTCACTCTTTCATTGACATTGCCAATATCACTCAAGTATATTATTTTTAATGGCAATCTTGATGGAATAACCAAAAATTTCCAACTATCTATTTTCCATACTTTTTTATTGTCCTTTTTACATTTTTGAGTTATGGTAGAAGATTTCAAGCATTTGGTAGTGATTGAGCTTCAGCACAAGAAGTACAGATACTAAACAATATAACTCCTGCAAAGAAAGCACAAATACACTTGTCAGAATTGAGGCCAACAGAAAACATCCCCAAAGTGGTAGAAAATGTACCCGGGCAGACTATTCAAAAGAATGCTATATTATTTTTTGCCATGTTTGAATATTAATTCTAGAAATTTAAAATTAGTCAAAAAAATAATAATTTATATCTAAATGATTTTCCAAATTTATTGAAATATATTTTGACATTAACAAACTACAGAAAACAGAAGTACAGAGATTAATAATACACTTCAAAAGACATTTCAGGAAGTTGACTTGCTGTAATTTCACCAGCTTTGAATTTTTCCCAAATTGCTAAGATTTCCTTTTGAATAATTCTTGAATAAGTCTTTTTTTGACATCTTACAATTTTTCTGAAACAATGTTTCAGCAAATTTCCAATCTCTTTACTTTGTTCTTCATTTAAATCACATCGATTTAAATAAAGATTCTTTAGAGTGTTTGATGACATTTGAAGTCCATTACAAATTTTCAAAAATTGGTTACTCCTTTCCTTCAAAGATTGATACAGACATTGATTTGCATTGTTGTTGTCAAGTATCTGTTTGCATTGGGAACAGCAGAATTCATGACTTTTTTTTGGTAATTGTTGACTGCTTGGAAAGCAAAATGTGTGTTGACAAGGTAGCATTTTTTGATCAGTTCTCACCAACAATTCCCAGAATTCGGAGCATTTAGATGGTTTTCATTTGGGATAGGTGACTCAGCAGCCATTTTGAAAACTTTCGTTTTCTACAATTGTAGCTGTATTTTGTGTTTTTCTGATGAATTTCTGTGATTTTACAAACATATGAATAACAATTTATGATAAATTATATTGTTATAGTTCGGAGTTGCAAAACTTTTTATATTTGTAAATAGAGAATGTTTCTAAAAGGTATTACTAAAACATGGAGTGTACTGTTTTATATAAAGAACATTGAATAATAATTATATCATTATTCTTGTTATATTATATTGTTGTGTATATTCCAAATTCTACAATAATTTAATAATCAGGCAAATCACTGAATTTAAATAAAAGCTTACTTGAATTTTTCTGTAGACAGCTTTCATCAGATGGAAGACACAACCTTGAATAGGAAAATTAGGGTAAACTGAGCAAAGAGCACTCCATACAGCTAATTCAAAATCAATTACAAATTTGTCAGGTTGAAAATCATGTGTCAATTTTTGAATCTAATTTTAATAAGATAAAGTTAATGAAACAGAATAGAATAACTGTACTTGGTTGTATTGTAATTGTAGGAATTTCTGCTTCTTCAGAACAGTATTCATCCTTTCCAATCATTTATCAACTTAACAAAGTACTGGTCCAAATACAACCTTTCAAGTTCGTCCACAAATAGTCTTAAGAAATGTAATTTTAGTAGAAATTAATCAACAAAATGCCAGTATTTTGTTTAAAGAATATGTATTGAGTGAATGATTTTTTAGTTCTAAACAAGTAAGTTTAAACAACCAGTTAATGGTTAAAGAACTGAACTACCAAATTGGGGAAATGTATTCCCTTTTATACATTTCCAAAGCTTGGATTCAATTTATCAAAGGATTACATATGTCACAAAAACATAAAAACAATATTTGATGTCACAAAAACATAATTCTCAAACAAAGGCTATGTGGTCTATTAACATCTGTTAATAGTTAAGAAAAACAACTTTGACACATTTCTTTTTTAAAGCGTCAAAGTCAATTCTACAAAATGAAAGCCTTTCAAAAGTTCCACCATTATAATTCATACAAAATAGTAGTATTTCTATAGTTGCACCATTCTAATTCCTATAAAATAGGAGTCTTTATAATGTACCCTAATATCTAAAGTCTAAGCATTGATATATCATTATATCTAAGTGCACAATGCATCACACTTTAACACACCACAACTCAAAAACTATCAGAGATAATTGAATTCTGTAAAAAGATTTGGAATCAGCATATCGATATTAGTCTATGTTCAAAATTTGAAAAGTCTGTGATTATTAATAAGAAATTTAGTTTTTTTTATGACTATTTTAAGGTTTACTACAGATTTTATATATAATGTTCATAGGAATCCATATCTCAGTAACTACTAGACTAATCAAATTTGAAGCAAAATTATTCATGGAATGAGACCGGAAAACGGCCCCAAAAGTATGGTTTTACCCTAACCCTAAACCATCCCTTATATATCCGTAACCCTTTTTCATTACTCCTAACCCTTCGATGGGATCCCCTTAACTACAAATCAATAAATGCTTTTTTCCTCCTAACCATTTCTTAACCCAAAATGCTGCCTTCAAATATCCTTCTTGGGGCCGTTTTCTGTTGATCCCAATGAGACCATATTGAATTACAATGAATGGAAAATTTAGGTTAGGTTTCCTGAATGGAAATGGTAAAGTTAATTGAAAGAAAAGTAGTAATAATTTTTTCTAAAAACATTTTAGTTAAAAAGAAAAAAGTATAGAAATTAGAAAAAAGTAATCTCTATAGAAAGTAAAATTAAAAACATATAAAAGAAAAACACATGAAATATTTATTTTCTATACAATTGATTTAAAAATTGTTTCAAAAGTTTTAAAGGACAAGTTTGCTCTTTTTTATATTCTCTAAAGACAAAGTCAATTAACTGGAATTTTGCAATCCTGAATATACTTTCCACTCTTACAGGTAGAAAATTATTTTTGCTGTAGGGGGTAAAGAATTGAGGAACCCTGATTAGATATAATTTTATCAAACACACCTTTGGGAAGTGGGAGGAAGGCTAATTATCTATGTTAAAAGGTTTTGTATTTCAACTAATGGCAAATTTGGCTGTAATAACTTATCAAAGATTCTTTTTCAAAGTAAACTTTATTATTTTGAAATAATAGTATACTAGCATTAGGGTAGAGGACAGTTGTCCCCCAACATTTGGAGTATATCTTTTTGATTTTCCTAACTCCATTTTATAACACATGTTGTATTGTACATTATTGTGTTGTTCAATGAACACCATTTTTTGATATTGTTTTACTGCCAAAGTAGATAAGTATGCTGATAGAATAAAATATCATATATCCTTGATACTACACTCAAGTTAAAAGAATGATAATATACACTCTGACAATTCATTTTATACTCATCAAAATTTGTATTTTAAAAGTTATGGCTAATACACATTGCAAACTTCTGTTAAAACATCAGCATCTGTTTTATTACTATTTGCAAATTCTTTCCAAACTAAACAAATTTTACCTTCCAATTCTTTATATTTATGTTTCGGAGTTTGTCATATCTTTCTCTCTGATAACAGCTTTTCATAAAGAGCAACAACTTTTGATTCATGATTTAACCTCAAAATCATGTTATAAAAATTAACCCTTTGCCCAGATTGACTGTTTAATCAAGGATGCCAAGACTCTACATCATTGCTGGTTCTGATAGTGACTTGATAGATTGACCAATTGTTTATTTTCCATTTGTGCACTTAGAAATATCAATGTAATAATATTTAGACTTAAGATATTATACAAGTTTAGAAAGTGAACATTTTTAACTCTCACTTCAGCCCGCATAATTTGAAGTAGAATACAATTTTCCTGACCCTAGAAATGCCCCAAAATGTACCTTGAAATTCTATCACAACTTTATGCCAAATTTTCGTTATAGTATGATGGCCAGTCCACACAGATCATTTGTAAATTTAGAGTTATTCCAAATGATATTTTAAGATTAGCAGTTAGCCTTTCAGCTCTATTCTTGTTAATACATCTTAACAAACATAATAAGTTGACCTTGATGCTAATATTTATCACATGAATATTTGTTTTGAATTTTGTTTTAAAATTCAAGAAAGGGTCAAGGACATTTGTTGTGTGCTGTTTAATTACAAGAGTTTAAAAGTGTACTCTTTTGTATATAAAAATGTATTAATTTTCCGGTTAAACTATCTACTTATAGTGACTTTAAAGATAAGATGAAATCTATCGTTTACAAAATACGTATATCATGAATAATACCAAACAGATACCTGTAACAATAAAACCAACTGCAAAAGCTGTCATAAGAGTTTTATAAGTGTAAACTTCATCTTCCAAGTCATTAATTTGTTTTTTTAGAAATTTCCTTTCTTCATCAGAAACAGTTACCTTCTCGTATTTAGTACTAGTTGATATTCCTTCAAAAGAATTTTCAGTTGAATACTGCTCTGTTTCGCCACTTGGTGCAGTTGTCTCCTTATCTTCATTCCATTTTGTAGATTGTTCCTTCAAAATTTTGGTTGTTTTTAAATCACCATTTATTGGCTTTGAAGTTGTTGATAATTCCATTTCTTCTTTGGTCTGAAATGTTATATCATTTGTCATTGAACTTGTAGACAACTCTACTTCCTGTTGTTTTGTAGTTGTAATGCTTTTGGTTGAAGAAATTTCTGTAGTTTTAAAATTATCATTTCCAATTGTTGTTAGTTGATCATCACCTTCTCCAATAATTTGTTTAACTTGTAAACCTGTAGTGTTCATTTCAGGTGGAAAAATCAGCACTGTAACCTTACTTGTTGATGTACATGGATTATCAGATTTATCATAAACACTTATAATTATTTCATATTTTCCAGTATTTAATGGTGATTTCACAGATACTATTTTATTTGTTCCATTTTCTATTGAAATACCAACTTCCTGAGTACTATATCCACTTATGGAAAAGTCATAGATCAACTCGGAATTTAAGCCAAGATCGTTATCTGTAGCAGTTATTTGGTAGATAAGCGAACCTATAGGAATATCTGATTTAATTGATTGATCCACTGGCTTTTCAATGGTTGCACATTCATTTATATCAATTACTGAAAGGCTTAAAATTGCTGTTGTTGTAAATGCTGGTAATCCATTATCAATTGCATCAATTTTCAATTCATATTCTCCAGGTTTAATTGGTCCTCTTGCAGTAATTCTTCCATTTATACTATCAATATCTACTGGTATTGGAGATGAATTGAGTGCATAATATACTATTCCAGCTTGTCCACTATCTGTATCATTAGCTTCAACAATAAAAAGCAGTTCTCCCTCTTCAATATACTCTGAGACAACTGATGAGTAATTGGATATGAGAAATATTGGCTTTGCCAAATTTAATTGAATTTTTAGAGAGCAATTTTCTCCTTCAAAACCCTTTTCACATTGGCATTGATTTGCTCCTATACACTGACCATTCTTTGAACAATCCGCAACGCCGCTACAACCTGGAATATTACAAGAATCTCCATACCAGTTTTCATCGCACAAACAATTATCAAATTGTTGGCATTTGCCATGACCTGAACAAAATGACAATTTCTCACATGAGAATAATGAACAATCATCTCCTGCAAAGCCATTTTTACATTTGCATCTATTCGGTGAATCACAAACTCCATTTGGTTCACAGCTGTTATCACACACTGGTTGTGAGCAATTTTCAGATTTATAACCAATGTCACAAGTACACTGATCATCTCCAATACAAATTCCATTTCCATAACAGTTATTCTGCTTTGGACAAGCTATTACTTCACTGCAAAAATCACCCACAAACCCTTTGTAACATTTGCAAACATCAGGCTGAATACACTCTCCATTGGAGGAACAATCATCTCTACAAATTGGTTGTGAACATGACAAACCTTTCCAACCTTTAAAGCAAGCACAATTTCCAGGCTCAACACACAAACCATTTCCAGAGCATTTATTCCAATTTTCACAAGTGTAGATTGAACAATTCTTTCCACCAAAGCCAATATTACATTTACAAACATTGTGATCGATGCAGACTCCTCTATTTGAGCATCCTTCATTGCATATAGCTTCCTCTGAACAATTGGCCGATATCCAACCATCGTTACATTTGCAAACATTCGTGTCAATACATTTACCATTTGATGAGCAGTTTCCTTTGCATTCTGCAGTCTCATTGCAAGAACTTCCTATAAATCCAGGTTCGCATTTACAAAATCCATCTAAACAATTGCCATTATCACATTTTCCACACTTTCCATAATCACAGCTCAATCCAGACCAATCTTTAATACAAATACAAGTTCCATTTACACAATTTCCTCTATGAGAACATTGATTTGGGCAAAGTGTCGATTGTAAACTAATTTGTTTACCTAAACTTTCATCATTAGTCATAACAATATCAGTAATACATTGATCTTGTACAATTTGACTGCTTTTTCCAATTGAACAAATCTCTTTTGCTTTAGTTACTCGTTCTTTGGGAAAATCTTTAATAGAATAGAGTGGTTTGTGAGTAGGATCGTTGTAAGATTGATCTATAGAATCGTCTTTGTGAAAATTGGATAATGAACTGGACCATGAATTGGCTAAACCTCCATCATCTCTTATAGTCAATGGTATCCTCCATGATTCTGTAAATTCGATAAAAGATGTATAATTTGTACCATCCGGTCCCATTAAATCATCGGAAGGATCATCATTCATAAAACCGCATAAACCAGATGTTCTATTGAAAAGTTTTACAATAGGACCAACTGTTACACTTAAATATTGACGTTTCATTTTAGGACTAAATGATGCTGCAACAAGCAGGGATTCACCATGGGCATAGTTAATTGATACTAATAGAACAGTTGGATTATCATCACCATTGGATTTCAAAGTAGATGATATATCCATACGAATTGTTTCATTATCGAACAATAGATTCTTATCATTTTCCAAATCGATTTGAATATTTCCATCTAACCTTAAAGTTGGTAAATCATTTGGTGAACTTTTTCCATTGGTTGTTATAGTTAACACTGATATCTGACCAACTTTTATAGCCATTTGACCTATGAATGATGTTCCTTTGTATCCAAAAAATCTATATTGGTATGCCAAAGATCTGGATTTACATCCCCAAAATTGTCCAATACCAAAGTAATCAAATGATCTACCATCAAATGTTTCCAAGTGAGGATCTCCCCACATAGCTCTGGGTAACATTCTTTCACAAGACTGTCCTGTAAAGCGTCTATTACAAATGCAGCTTGCTCCACACTTTCCAGATGCTTTACATACGCCTCTACCACTACAAGTGTTATCAGGTGGACAGAATGGTTGATCACAATTACGCCCCTTTCTTTGAGGCGTACATACGGAGTTGACACCACAGTTGTTCTTACAAGGACAAGATCCATCAGGTGCTCGAGAAACAATTGATCCATCAGGACATTTATCACATTTTGGACACTTGCAGCCATCTTTTTCCATTATCGATTCACTTTTATCAGGACATTTGCAAGGACACTTAAAATCTGGTTTATCCAATGGTTTCCTAGATCCATCCTGGCAACAAGAGCACTCTTTATCAGGCAACTTCCAACTGCTTTCTTTCTTCTCTCCTTTGCAGATGCAAGGACATAAGCAAGCTTTATATTTTTCAGAAGGAATACCCATTCCATATTTTCCATTCTCCTTTTTACAAATACAACACTTTTGCGAAATCTTCCAATCCTTTGGTAGGCTGAAACAGTGTCTGAAAAAAAAAACCAAATCAATTTGTCATCATCAATATCTCTCTTTTTTTTTTAGATTTAAAAAGTTCACTTGAAAATTGGAGATAAACCAGTTGAAATTGGTGTGTTTGATGAAAGTTGAATAAAAAGAAGACTATAAGTTCCAATTAGATTTGAATTTCCAAAGTAAACACCAGCACTATTTGGAGTATCTGGATCAGTGCAATGAGTAGTATCACAAAATCCTAGACGAAATACGATATCTTGATTTAATTGCAATTCAATTGAACTTTCCAAAGATAATTTGAATTTAAAATCAAATTTTGTTTCTTAAAAATAAAAAAAAAGTAAAAAACCTAATGAAAAATGATTTTAGTGGAATACTTTGCAGTTTCCCTAATAATGATTTGACAATTCCTCTTCTTCTTCTTCTTCTTCCCCTATTTCCTTTGATCTTTTTATAAATCTTTCGAATTAAATTCAATTTTTCACCTAAGCCTACACTAGGCCAGGTAAATTTTACAGCTCCCGATGTTCCTACAGTGATAGAGGTAGCTGCTGACCAACTTCCACCAAGACCACCTCCTCCTGAACCTTTATAAGCTCCTCTACCAATTTTATTAGCACCTAATCCTCGATTATAACGCACGCCTGCGTTATATCCTATATAGTTGTTGGTATTTCCTGAAAAATCTGCTTTAGCCGCAACGCTACCAGTGACTGGACCAACTTTGAAAGGTCCTATTCCTATTTTTCCAGGTACAGGTATCAAATAAATTGGAATAGATATTGGTATATTCCTTCTTCGAATTATTGTTGAAACTTTCTCATACAAAGAACTGGTATACTCTCCGTTAAACGATGCTTGAATGTTGCTGTTAATTGTAAATCGTCCATCTGCAGTGAGTTTTGCCCTCTCAACAGCAAAATCTTGATGAGATATCTTCAATTCGAAATTTATTGCGGCTGATAGACTTAATTTTCCAGATACTTGAACACTTCCTCCGCCTCCCTGGAATAGAGAGGGAAGATTGAATAAACTCATCTCAATGTATTTTTTGTTAAAAATATACTCACTTTAACACTTATAGAGAAACCGGAAGATAATCTCTTACTTAATCCCTTTGTGAACATTGATCTTTTCTTTCTAACAACTTTTGTTAAATTGGATCTATTGTAGTCGAACGAATTTAAATTGGCCGATATTGATCCAAGATCTAAAACTTCAATTTGCCTCCAACCATTCCTTAATGATTTCAATTCTAATACAAAACCTAAAGATGGTAGAGCACTTCTTCCAACAACTAAATCTCCAATTGTTAATACTTTCTTAAAATTATCCCTTTGTTTATAATGTAGACCGTTCATACTATCACCAGTATCGCATTCCATTTCTGGTTCAATATCAATTATAGAATCTAAACGATTTACATCATTTGTGCTTAGTCCTTGAGAGCATTCGTACAATTTAGTTTCGATAAAAACATCAGCGTCACTCCTTCTAAACTTTGTAACTTGTTCTAAATATCCTTGCGGTTTACTGACCAATAGCAATTGATCTTTCACAAGACTGGGATTAGTGGATTTAGTCAGGATATTATAGGACCAAATTGTTTCTTCATTATATTTGTATTCATCACCTGTACATTTCAGAATGTTTGTCATTGAATCTAATTCCAGATATGTTTGATTTGATTGGAGAAATTCATCCATTTCCTCTTCCGTTGGAGAATTATCTATTGATTTTGGATTTTGTATGATGTTATCATTCGATTCGAAACGGCTATGAGCGTATTTAAAAATATCTAGAGGATTGGCGAATTTTACTAAAATTCCTAAATATTTTGCAGATGTTCTCCATACTTTAAGCACTCTATGCATTATTCCTCTTGCCTGAGTACTCAATATAATTTGTCCACTACTCAACAATCTTTGATAAGTTGGAATAAGAAGAATTTCGTAATCTTCTTCAGTGTCATCTTCATTCGACAGTTTCTCCTTTGTAAAACATCTAAATATCTTTGTGGTCGGTGGTATCTTGATAACATTATCCTTCAATTCGTAAAAATCTTGTCTCTCTATTCGAGACAGATCCGGCTGGGGAACCCCTCCCTTACATCTTGTCTCATTCCAGGTTGCGCAACCAGATTGTTCGTTATCAAAGCAATATTTAAGATCGTTGCACTCTTGACAAACACCTTTTGTATCCTTTGAAGGATTTTTACAAATTGTATCATTACAGGCAACAATTTCAATCTCCCTTGAACAATTTTTGTTCGAGATTGATATACAATTTCTATAAAACCAATTAGGACAGGAAAAGTATGGTTTATATTCATTTCCGGGTAAGCATTTTTGAGTTGAATCACACCAACCGCAACCCTTTTTCAGTGTACATTGATCGCAAGAAAAGTACCTTGAACAAGAGGAAATCGCACAATTATCGCCTCTCCATCCATCATTGCATTTACAAGTGTTTGGTCCAATGCATGAACCTCTCGCTATCACAGCCGAACAGTTGGAAACATGATTACAATTGAATATAGAACAATCGGTACCTTCCCATCCCGAATTACAAATACATATTGTTCCACTACAGATTCCCCTTCCCCTACAATTATTTGGACAAATACCAAATGTGCCTTTACGACAAATCCAAGGTCTAACCTCATTATCAAGGGGAATCGAGTCTCTTGTCCAAATATCACTGATTTTTTCTTTACCATCCAAATCTGTATATAAAAGTTCATTAAGCAAACTGGAAGAAGATTTCAAGTAGTTGTCAGATAGGAGATAGGCTGTATTAGATTTACAATGATCGTTGGCTTGTCTAATTGAACCAGCTCCAAAATGTATGTAAAAACAACCACTGGAAATGAATTTCCAAGCTACTGGACACGTTTTAGATGTTGAAATTTCCTTTGGTTCCGATTGTAGCAATGGTAAAACATTCATAATTGCAACATTATTTATAATTCGACCATCTAAAATTCTTTTTAAAACATTTGATGTAATTGCAGTATTCCACCAATTATTACCAAGATCTCCAAAGATTAAATCATCTTTTGCAGTTGAAATTGAAAAATCATAATCTGTATTTGGATTATAGAAGATACTTTGTTGAATATCGATTGAATACGATTCGATTGCATGAACAATACCAACAGTAGTATCTCTAGCTATGTTATAATAGAATGAACATGACGTAATGAAAACTGGTAAGAGTTTACAATTTTTTAAACTAAGTAATTCATTTTCCAATAGATTTTTATAAAGGAAATTTCTTGTAAAATTTGATTGGAAATTTTCGAGAATAAAGAGACGTTTTGACCCAGAATTGTTTTCAATAGAACATTTTTGAACCAGTGCAGTAGCCTTGTTAACTCCTTTATTAATTGCAGTCAATATTATTGAATTTTCACTTTCCATTATTGAATTCTGAGTGAAAACTAAATTGGAAATTCTTGAATGGAATTTTGAATGAAAAATCACATCAACTGCCGTTGTTTCTTTTAAATATGGAATATTTAAATTTCTTAGTAGAATATAAGCGCTTTGAAGATGAATTTGAATTAGTTTGTCAACGTTGTTTGTCATTTGATTGAATGACATTTTATCTAACCAAATTGTATTGTGTCTATCCTGATCGTTGTTCATAATATCAATACATTTAACAGTACAATTGTTAAATATTGTATTTGTAATTGTCAATTGATTTGCGGATTTTTCCGATGGACAATATTCGTAAACAATTCTATCAATTCCAACTATTCCAATACAAGAACTCTCTAGTATTGTTGCTATTAAAATTCGGAATCTTTTACCAATATACTTGGCTAAAGATACTCTGTAAAACTTCCAAGAACTTCCGCAAGCAACACTTTCCACCAATTCCGTTCTATTGTCGGATTGAGCGTAGATTTTTAAATGTTTTACTCTGTCATACTGTATCATGTAGGCGTATAGAGTTATAAAGCAAACTTTATCGTTCTGGTTGAAATATTCATCAGCTAGCAAAACTTGTTCATGTTCTAGTGTAGTGCACGTATAGCATCTCCTATTTTTTTGTGTGAAATATCCTAGATAGTGGCCAAGTTGACTTTGGGGAAAGTCAACATCTGCTCTCTTAGCTTGTATACTTGTTGCATTATATCCAATAATTCTTACAAATGGATTATTGAGAGGATTATCTCCAATAGATAGTTGTGAGTTTTTCCACGTGCAAAATGATTCTTCAAAATCGCAATATCGGGCTGACAATAAGAGATTAATACAATATTATTGAAATCGCTTAATGCAAATATTGAAAAAAAAAACTGTACCAGGAACTTTTACAGCTTGAACAATAATTCTGAAAATGTTCGGTCTATTCGTATAAAAGTAAGTTATCAATTTAATTGTTCTTTTTACTGATAAAAATTTGAATATCTGTTTAAAAAAGGTATTGATTTAAAAGGGGAGAAGAGCAGACATCAATCAAACCTTATCTTTGGTGAAGAAAGTTGAAAGTAAATCTGAACTTTGCCAATCATATACTTTTAAAATTTCATCATGATTTACATAACAGTTTGAACAGATTGCTCTAATTTCAATTTGATAACCCTTAGGACATTCGAATACTGCTGTACAACCTATATAATTTTTAAAAGAGTTAAATTGATGATTAAACCAATAACCCATTGTATCAGCTTTCAACTGATACTTTTCTTCAGCTGAACAGAATGAAAATGGATTCCATAGTCTTTCCAATAAAATCTCTGAATCTAACCAATCAAACATTTCAGTTTCCTTGAATTCTTTCCAAACAATTCCATTTTTAACGTTTGAAAATTTTGATAGAGAAATATGCATTTCGTGATTGCTATTGCCAAAATACATTCCATTTTCTTCTGCGTCTTTAACGCTAAATTGGCTACCTTCCCATGTTTTTAAATTGTAACTATCGATAATTGTTAAAGCTGTTATTTGATTCGACCATACGATATTTTTCATTTTTGGAGCAGGACCGGAAATGGACGACAATCCAACTGTATTAAATTCTATATATTGAAAAATACTTTGTTGTTTTGCATTGAATAGAAATATTCCATTTCTATTCAATTTTCTATGACAATAAAATTTTGGTAAGTAACGTAAAATTGATGATGCTATTGTTCTACTGGAATTGAAACAATCTTCTAAATTGTCCATCCAACTTTCACAATTGACAATCGTTGAACTGCGTGCAACTGATGAATAAGACTTGCCATGATTTACACCTGTAAAAGAGAAAACTTAATAAGAAAGGAAAAGAGAGAGAGAGAGAGACTTACCTAAATGATAATCATAACCAAAATAACTACAAATAATCCTATTTTCATGCCATAAACTTGCTTTATCAGCAAATTTCATATAAAACCAATTATCATTCTTTTTAATTTGTAAATAATTATTGTACAATCTCAACGTTTTCAATTGTTGTCTGCTACTAAAGATAATTGGTTTTTTCAACGTTCCTATGGCAACCACTCTGTCCCGAAATACTATTGTATCAAAACTATTCCTCAAAGTGATTTCAACACCTGGATGGATAGTTACATTCCTGTCGAATACAACATTTCCGGTTAGAATAAGATTTTCCTTTACCTCGTATGGTTTATCTATAAAACCGGAAAAGGATTTAGGATTCAGTTTTGGTTTTTCAATTTGTTCCAGCTGTTCCATTTCTATTGTTTTATAGAATGGCGAAATATTCATTCTGGCTCTATGGCCGTTTTGTTCACTAGAATAGATTCTGTTGTATGGATAAGCTGTACCCCAAAAGTTACTTTTAGCATTAATATTACATTCGTTAACTCTGCCCATTGGACATTCAATGAGATTATATAATTCGTATTTGAATTGAGGATTATTGAAAATATTACTAGAGATCCTTGGCAAAGAATCTCCAGCTAATAATAAACTATACAATCCACCAGTATTGTTTACCAGTTTATTTTCTAAAAATTTCGCCTCATCATTCAATAATTTTCCAGATGCCCAAAAATTAACCAACATGTCACTAACCCAACAATTTTTAATCGAATTTCCTTTTATCAAAAGTAATCGTTTTGCAATTAACCAAGATTTTACAATTTCCTTTGAATTTATATTCGTAAAATCATTATCTATTATGGCCACATCATCACTAATTTCTTTAGAATAGCGACTATGCGAAAGAACTAATGTTGAAGTCGTTGTTGTTATATCTTGAAATCTATTTTTAGAAATTTCAATATCTCCATCAGTACCAAGAAGATAAATAATTTTTGAACAGGATCTGATACTTTCGAATGTATTACCAAAGATTTGAATATATCCAAAGTTGGTTAAACTAATAACTTCTTCTTCTCTAAGACAATTCATTTGCAGAAAATGATTGTTTTTTATAAGAATTGATGATGTAATCATATTTTCAAAACCATCTTTCATTGTTGAATATGAATTTACAATTGGTCGCCAAAAGATTGCATCCCTGTTCATTGATAATACTACATTATCCTGGAAGGATACTGAATAATTGTTCATCAATTTATTGTTGATAAGACCAACAAAGAAATGAAAAGGTGTCGCTCTATTGAAATTACATTTGTGAATATCAGTTTGAAATTCTTGGAATTTCACCATATATAAATTTACTGCTCTTGTCATACCAGTAAAATTGGAATTATAAACAAATAATTTAGTATTCTGCAAAACATTAGAAGTAATATACACTGCAATTTTTTTTCCTTCAAAACTGCAATTGTTAATTGATATTTCAGTTATGATGGGTTTGAATGAATTTTCATAATGTATAGCTAATGTTTCCTCATAATTAAAGAATACATTTTCAAATTTAATTGATAATTGAGAATTTTTTATAAAATGGCGCCGACCAATTGGAATACTTTCAATCAGAATGTAGACAGAAGCTTGTCTGTCAGACCAACGAAATTTTGGATTTACTGTAACGTTAGCCTGATTATCTTCAACTAAATAGTCCAATCTATCACCATTCAGTTGATGTTTTCCCAAATAATCTTCAACAAACCAATCATCAGTCCTAACGTGTCTGTTTGTCTTATAAATTGAAAATTGGAGAGACGACGAAACGACGGTATGAAATTGTAAAAGGCATTTTACAAATAATCCATAATCATCAAAAAATAAAATCAACAATTGACCTTCTTCAACAAACAACGATTGATGACAATTTGCTCCAGAGATGACTTTTTCATCTCTATTGAAATCATAATCATTTTTACCAATTTTTACGTGTCTTAACTGCATTCCATTATTAATTATATTCGAATTTGTTATTTTTAAATTTCCTCTATGATTTATGAAAAACTTAGTATCTGAACCAATTGGAGAGGCAATGTCAATATTGTCGAGAAGATATTCGTCATTTCCATAAAAGTTTAGAATTTGCAGAGAAAAAAATGTATTTGTTCTAATTCGAATGTTTGTTAGATTTTCTTTTAATAAATCTATGTATAGGGAATATTTGAGCGATCCCGTATCTTGTAAGGTAAATCCACTAATTGTACTTGGTAGAGAATTTTTTAAATAGCCAATACCACTCCATTTAATTGGATGACATTGCATTCTCAAATGATACGAACATGTTTTCATGATCACGTGACATTTACTTAAATCTAATCTATTGCAATTTGTATGCGTAATTGCCTTAAAACTACCTTTATAGCTTCCTCTTAAAGCCGTATATTGCGGACTATATCCCAATGATAGACAAATTGCTGCTCTGGTTGAACTATGAATATTGCCATCACCGCAAATTGGGTAAATTTGTCCCAAATGATTATAAGATATTTCATTATTAAAATCCATAGTTAAATTCGTATCGCTACGACTACTTGTCGATACTGTTTTGAAAATGATACTTTCCGCTTGTGTTCCTAATATATCGAGTTTTCCGTATACTTGAACACCGCATGAAGGCCAAACATCAATTGTTACACCTTCTTCAATTCTTAACCAAGATCCTTGCGTTATTCTAAGACTACTTTTCAAAATGTATTTTCCAGCTTTAATCGTTGTTGCTGTTGTTCCATTATTGACAACATCTCCACCCAGTATTCCATCAGTAAATGGTAGCTGAACAACTGAACTGCTTTCTTCAGTTTTGTTTACATTGATATAATAAGGAAACAGATTGAAATATCTATAACCATCAACCGTTTGCTTTGAGAGAATTCTTTCATGGATGAAATTTTTGGAAGAACCCCAAAAATTTTTTGTACAATCAATAGGTGGAGCTCTATGTGGAGAGATGGCTACTTCTCGACTAAACTTTGGATTATTGAATATATTCTCTACAATCTTAACCGGTTTAGTACTATAAATTTTAATAACTGATAATTCATAATCTGGAAAATTTTGCGGTACACTCTCTATAAGACCCGAATTATTTTTGAATTGATTATTCATAATTTCAACAGAACTTTTCCGACTCAACAGATGTAAATGTAGTAAAGGTTTTTCACTAATTGAATTTTCAATAGTATTATTCCAGAAAAGGAAATTAGTGTCTGCATAGTAAAAATCACCATGATGATGATAGAGAAAAGGACCTTTTATACCATCAATAATATTATTACGAATGTTTAAATAGTATACATCATACAAGACAATTCTATAGACGCTACCATCATTAATTCTATTCAGAAATTGGTTACCATCCAATAAGAAGTCAGTTTTGAATTCTAGTATATTTTGCCGAATATCAATACCATTATCTATAAATTGATTATTATAAAGATATAGATTAACGTCATTAGTTGTTTCAATTCCATTTCCATTCGAATGATTTTTAAATTGACAATTACTGGCAGTTAATTGAATAAATGTGTCAATATTTCTATCAGTTTTCCTCATATTTATTCCATTTACATTATTCGAAAATATTCTACTATTTAAAGTTTTAATTACGCCAGTTAAAGCAATAAATTCAATTCCGAAATTGTTTGAATGAATACTGCAATTTTGAAAAATTATCTCTGAAGGTGGAAAATAGGCGTAGACGCCTTTTTCATTATTATTTAATATTTGAAAATTATCAATAGATAACAAATAGTAATTATTCAAAATTTGAATCCCATCTTTTCTATTCTCAGATATGAAACCATTTTTTAATTGTTGTAATTTACTTTCTAAAAAGGATAAAAAAGAAAAAATTAGACGCATTTTTTTTTTGTCTCATCTTCAAAATTTTTTACCTCTCTTCACTGAATTGATATAAATTTTGATCTCTCCAAACCGTCCAGTATCATATTTGAATTCCATATTTTCATTGGACGATATATACTTAAGAACATCAGTTACTTTTGTTCTAAAGTAATCTTGAAGGATTGTTGAAAATTTATTGGCATTGTCCTTTATAAACATTTGATCCATTGTTCCTTTAACTGATACAACTACTTCTAAAACTTCTCCTTGGTTTGCTTTCGCTACAAATGACCTTGAACATCTAGAGCCAGCTGTCAAAATCATTGGATATACAAAATTTGTACAATAGCTACAAGTTAAAGAGCATAGATTCTTTGTAGGAGTAGTATCATCACTGAAAACATCTTTCATTCTGCCAGTTGACATTAACACCAAACCATTTTGACTATTGTCTTCAATGAGAAGGAGGAAGAGAGATTATCATTATGTATGCAAATTTGACAAAACACTTACTTTTTGACTTGATATTCTCAACGGATAGACGATTGTGGGAATCTAAAATAATTCCATTACCAATTGAATCTTCAACGTTGATATTCTCTATTTGATAGTCATATTCATTAATAAGCCGATTCACGAGATAAAAGGAGGGATTCGATTCTTTTACTCCTACTATATTCACATTCCTATTTAAAAACAGATTTACATCAACAACAAAAAAACATAATTTATCAAACAAACTGAATTGATTGAACATTCGAATCGGCAATGTGTATTGAAATCTCCCTACTGTCAATATTCTTTACATTTGCCTCTGAAGAATTACCAATAAATATACCAAGACCAATTCGATGACCTTGACATTTCAATTTAAAATAATGATAATTCTCTTTACCATTGTAATCTATTAAAGAAATGTTGTTTTTGTTTTGTAAATATTTGAAAAAATTTATTCTTTCAACTTACTTTGAAAATTACAATCATTTAAATCTTGTTTTGTAGAATTGCAATCCAATTTTACAACATTACTTGAGGAATTTGTAGATTTGTAATGATTATGATTGTTGTCATGGTTATAATATCCGAAATGTTTGCAGAGCAACTGCAATTTAAGAAATAAAAACAAAAAAATATTAAAGAGAGATACTTTTATAAAGACATACATTTTTAAAATTTGTATAATTGTAATTATCAATATAGGCGAACGGTTCGTAGGATTTTCTTTCCGTATTGTAGAATGTTGGAATGAATGATGTAGCATCATCTAATTGCGGAAAATTGATAAATACTGAAAACTGCTGCTGCTGGAGTGAAATATATTTTAAAATTTACCGTAAAAGTTTTCATCATGATTTGGAATTTGGATTAAAGATGTCTGATATTTTGGATCTCTTTCCAAAATGATTTTCTTCTCTTCTCTTCCAACAATATCAACTATTCCATTTGTAACTACAATTCGACTATTTTCCTTATTGAATAATAATCTGGCACCTGGAACAATCTTTAAAGATTTTGGTCTTATAGTACCATCAATGACGTGTTGTCCTTCTTCAAGAACTAAATCTTTGTCCTTGTAAGAAGACGGTGTTATTTTTAACGAAAATGAGAAAAAAATATTAAATTGTAGAATGAAAAGAAGGAAGAAATGATAATAGTTTTTAATCATTTTGTAAAGAGAAAACAAGGATAGTTTTAGTTTATCGGTTAAATTGTTAAAAAGGAAGTTACGCAATCAACCACTGACAAAGAATCTGTGAGTAAATGATTTTTTTCTATATATACAGTATATTTATATTAGTCATTCATATTTATTAAGGCAATTTGAATATCAACTACAAATCAATAATATATTTTACTGAAATTTCTTCTTTGGTCATATAATCTATAAGATTTTTCTTTATATCAATTGACAAGGAAGTAAATTTTTGCAAATCAAGGATTATTGATTTTTGGAATGGTATGTGTCTGTGCGGGGTTTTTTCTACAATCTAGCCTTAAAATAAACAAAATTCCAGAGAAAAACTGGACACACCTTCTGCAAATTTTTTACTACAATAAAGTTGGTGCGTTTAACCAGTCCCAAATTGCCTTTGAACCACGGCAGCAATCACTTAGTATCTCATTTGTAATAATAGAAATCAAGTGAAATTTTTATCATATTGAAAATATTGTCTATTTTATATTTGGAAAAGAGAGAGACACAAAATCTGTAATATAGTTTATGCCCATTTTCAGTAAAATGTCAACTACTACACAGGTATTATTTTTTGAAGTATTTTTTCTTCCTCATTAGGTCAATAAAAAGTATTTCGTAATTTCTTTGTGGTAATTTTCTAATTAATTCTTAAAAGACAAAACAACAATAGAATAGAACAGAATCATTTGCCAAAAAAAGACCTTTTATACTCTGATTACTTAAAAAAAGTTTAAAATGGATAAAGATATACATTTTTCTTTCATCTTTCAATATTTTCAATTCTAAATGTAACAGCAAAGTTAGGTGTAAGGTTTCAAAAAGGTAACTATTCAAGGATCCAAAATCAGCAATGCTTAATCTATTTCCACAGAATGGATGAAATGAATTAAATTGAATTGTAAAACAATGGAGCAAGAGTTTTTGTTGGGACTGTAAGTATTTCTCAATAACTAAGTCATACACCAGACAATCAATTATTAAAATAAAAAATGAACTTTTTATAATTACACAAAACACAGAAAAGATACATCAGTTGGAATAAATTTTTGGAAAATGCTTTAGAAAATTTTTTATTTCAGTAATTTGTTCTTCAGTCTCACCAAACCTTGAAAACAAAATATCCCTTAAAGTATTTGATGAACATAGGAGTGCATCTAAAATCATTAGTATTCCACTTCCCACATCTTCATTCCACAAGTGAATATATTCTAATTTAGTACATAATTTTAGCATATTTGCAATAATTCTGCATTGATTTTCTGTGATATTACAATTGGATAAAACAATGCCCTTCAAAGAATTTGATGAATGACTGAGTCCATCACATATTTCAAATAATGCATTTCTCATTTCTTGATTATTTTTGAAATTAATGATCTCCAATTTGGAAAAATGTTTCAGCATGATTCCAATTTCTTTCAATTCATTTACGGATAGATCACAATAACTAAAGTCAATATGTTTTAGAGTATTTGATGAATGGATGAGTCCATTACATATTTCTAATACTCCACTTCCCATATTTTCATTGTGACTAAACTTAATTGCTTCTAGTTTTGAACAATTTCTCAATGTATTTCCAATTTGTGTAGATTGATTTTCAGTTAGATTGCAACCACCAAAGTTAATTGTTTTTAAAGTATTTGATGAATGACTGAGTCCATCACATATTAGGAATACTTCGTATTGCATACTCGCATTACTATTAAAATTAATGATCTCCAATCTGGAACAATTTTTCAGCATGATTCCAATTTTTCCTGATTGACTTTCAGTTAGATCACAACTACTAAAATCAATGTGTTTTAGAGTGTTTGATGAATGAATGAGTTCATTACATATGTTTATTAGTCCTCTACTCATATCTTTATTGTAACTAAAGTTAATTATTTCCAATTTAGAACAATGTTTCAGCATATTAGCTATTTGTGTAGCTTGAATTTGATTTAGGTCACAATCACTAAAATCAATTTCTTTCAAAGTATTTGATGAATAAATAAGTCCATTACAAATCTCTAGTAATCCACTTCCCATATTTTTATTTTCCCCAATGTTGATTATTTCTAATTGAGAACAAAGTGTCAGCATATTTCCTATTTTTATGGATTCATTTTCAGCTAGATTGCAACCTCTGAAATTAATTTCTTTTAAAGTATTTGATGAATGACTGAGTCCATCACAAATTTCATATAATCCACTTGTCATTTTACATTTATTATAAAAACTAATGCTCCGAAATTTAGAAGAAAAGACTCTATTATTCATTTTTAGTTCTTCATTTTCAACATAATTATTGTAACTAAAGTTGATTATTTCTAATTTGGAACAATGTTCCAGCAATTTTCCCACTTGTATGGATTTACTTTCATTTAGATTGCAATCTCTTAAATCAATTTCTTTTAAAGTATTTGATGAATAAATAAGTCCTTTACATATTTCTAGTAATCCATTTTCCATTTTTGTATTGCAACTCAACTTGACAATTTCTAATTTAGAACAATGTGCTAGCATATTTCCAATTTGAGTAGATTGATATTCAGTTAGATTGCAACCACCAAAGTTAATTTCTTTTAAAGTATTTGATGAATGACAGAGTCCATTATATATTTCAAATGATCCCTTGTCCATTTTCTGAACATTTTTAAAATCAATGCTCTCCAAATTAGAACAATTCATCAGCATCATTCCAATATCTCTTAATTGACTTTCATTTAAACTGCAATTACTAAAACCAATGCATTTTAGAGTATTCGACGAATAAGTGAGTTTATCACATATTTTTGAAAATCCTTTTACTATGATCTCAACGTAACCATAGTCGATTGTTTTTTCCAATTTTGAACAACATTTAAACATGTTTCTAAATTGTGTGAACTTGTGGTTATAAAATGGGTATACTTCTACAGTAACCTCAGTGCGCAAGTTCAATATAGATGCTTGGTAGAAAAGCATAGCCTTAACTCAATGCTATTTAATATGAATGCTTAACAATAGCATTGTGCTCAACGTATGCACAATACTTTCAACATATATAAACCAAAATGATTGCGTGCACATGCAGGTATAAACATTTAATAATTCTATTTTCCTACAACAACAAAACAAGAAACAAGAAGAGATGTAGGAACCGAAAAAGACAAACAACAACTAAATAATGATATTATGGTCATTCTGTAAAAGCAGTTGTCTCCATTCCAAATTTAGACAGTCCCGTTGAATATGTTTTAAAATTTATCAAATTTCTTTTACACTTTTGTGTTATTATACCAGACTTTCATATTTTTGTTACTTGAGAACAGACCAGGTAAGTCAGAAAAAACCAAGATGACATATGACAAAAGAAAATCAAGGGGAGAAAATCAAGTTTTTTGAAAATTTGCTAATGAAAATAATGTTGGTATAAGAATTAATGATGACAAATTGGTTTCGGGACAAATACTGTATATATGTATATCAAATACACCAAACTCAACAATGTTTACTTATAAACATTAAAAATGTATTAATTAATGGAGGAATATCACAATTGCTAAGATAAATAATGTAATAATTCAAAAATTTTTAATCAAATTAAAGATTTACATAACAGAAAAACAATGTTTTTTATTTATTTTATGTCATAATTTTAAAGGTTTTAAACATTCTATTCTGAATTTTTCTGTGGAAGACCTTTGCAGAATATGATAGTAATGTCAGCCAGTGTAATATCTAACCTATTTAAAGACTGGTTACTCTCCCCTTCCCAACTAACAATATCTAATTTCTTGAACAATTATTAGAAGCTAGGTTATCAACTTAGAATGTGACAGAAAACATCCATAAAAGTATGTTTTTTTTTACACCAATCATAACATAACCCTTGTCTCTGCTCTTGCAATTATTTAAACTCTTGTAAAATTGAGATTATATTGATAGGCCTAAGAGGATTGAAATATCAATTTAGGACCATACTAACTTTAGCTGATCCATTAATATTGTTATGAGCATGAAAATTTAAACATTGGGTAAAGGTCAAAAGGAAGAAAAAAAAGTATATAAAATATGTATCTATTGATTTCAAAGTTGAAAATGTGTTGTTATATTGATTTCAATTTTCTTCCTTACAACCTAACTATTAACCTTTACTGTTTGGCTCTTGTTTATTGTTCATTAGAGATGTTGGGAAGGTGAATTCCATGACAAACTGTTCTACTTGCCAGATTATTAGATCCTAACACCAGACATTAATTATTACAACAGTTAGTGGCTTTTGTATTTTGAAATAAAATCAATGTGAAGGTTGAATTAAAACTTAAAATTTTAAACCTTGAAAATGTGAAATGTCATTTTGATTATATTGTTTAGATTGCCATTAGACTGGTGTAACACTATAGTGACATGTTTTCATATTTGCATTGTCATTGGTCATTCCCTTTATATAGACTGATTGGCAATAGTTTAAATTACATACACACAAATATTTACAACTTGTTTCATTATCACCATCAGTTAGTTGAGAACCATAGAATGAACCCTTAAAAATTGGATCTTTCTGATATTCTGAAGGTACAAAAACCAAAATTCCAATGGATGGAAAGGAATTTTTAATTTCAATTCATCTACCAAAATTTTGCCCTTTAATTTCAATTGTAAATGATTTATTGTTTCGATATACAGATGGCCAAGTTATTCTAAAATTGAATTCTTTTTCAATTGTTACATCTATCTATACAAGTGTTATTTTCCTCCAAACCAGTGATTTTATTTATCTTTTCATCTTTTGGATTATTTGCATCATTGAAAATTGGACCATTAACACAAGAGTGTGTAAATGCTAATAGTCTTTTTGTATCTGAAAGGAAATTACAGTTATCAGATATAGTGAGGTCCCATGTTCCCATCCTTCAGGTTAAAAGATTTTGTTTAAGGATAAAAAGAGAAAAATTTTTAATTCTTTCTCTTTATTCCTCAACTCCCAAGTTCTCCACCAGTGCATTATTATTTTTAAGTAGCTGTCACTATAGGATCGTATGCATCTGAAATCTTATCAAAAATGTTTCTAGTCCAAATGGGCTATCCATAGTAGATAAGCAAAAAATGGCGATTCTTAGTGTTTTATTTATTAAGCATTTTTTTGGATATGCTGGAAAATGCAGATAAAATTTTGGGTTTACCCTAACCTTAAACATTTTCAATAGCTCTAATGTTCAGTTGGCACTCTGAATGTATTCTATCAACCCTAAATTGTTCTATTAAAGACTTACATTATGGTAATTTCTCTGAAGAAACTTGCTTTTAGAACTGTCAAATCAGATCTCTATCTTCAAAGTATGTTGTGTAAAAAGTACAAATTAACAATGCCCACAAAACTTGGTGATGTTCTATTTAAATATTCAATTTTGGATAAAAAACCATTTTCAAACAGAGATTTGGAAATATTCAAAAGTGACATTATAAAATTATCATATGTCTATATTACTATTGAAAAGTTTAAGAATATTTTTGATTTTAGCTTTCTGGAGAATCATCCTATTTCAACTTTAATAATTGAAAACATTCCAAGCTTTTACATTGATGTATCCTTCTCAAAGTCTGTTGAACATTCAACAATTGATCAGTGCTCATTTGACTATAAAAAAATGAAGAAATCCAAATTCAACCCAATCAACTTTTCTGGATTAAAGTCAATTAAATTTATACATAATTTTACAACATCAAAAGATTTAAAAATCCTCCAATTACTCTTAAAGAGTTCTTGTAGAATTCTTAGAAAGCTTGAATTGATTTTTACTGCTTCAGATAAAGTAATGAACTTTAAATGGATAATTTCTGGTTTAAAATCATTGCATTCATTGGAAAGTGTCAACATTTCAGTAAATAACCTATTTTACAAAAAGAAATTTCAATTCTTCAACAAAATCTTTGAAAATTTAAAAAATTCTGGAGAATCTCTTAAAAGTTTTACTCTTCAGCTGACAATGATAGACAAAAGAGAAGCATTTGCTTTGGCATCTTTTCTGAAAGAATGCAGGCATTTGGAGGAATTCTCATTATCTTTACAGGAAAATAGTGACAAATGGTTGAATGTTCATAAGATTTTCTCCTCTCTGGAATCCTCAATAGATAGTCTATTAATTCTCAATTTTCAGTATAAATATAACACAAAATTCAATGATCCTCTTGAAAATTTTATAAAGAAATGTAAATTGTTGAAATCACTCAGTTTAAGGAATATGAACATTTTGAATGGAAATATTTTAAAATATGCAATTTCCAGTTCAAAACACTTGGAGGAAATTAACCTATCACAGTCAATTCTAGGTGATAACCAATGGGAAGATTTAATTTTACTCCTGGAATCTTGTTGCAAGCTAAAAACATTGTCACTTTCAAATATCAACATTTCAAACAGTCACTTTAAAACTTTCTGTCAGAGTTTATTGAATTCAAAATTATCAATCGAAAATATTGAAAAATTTGACTTGTCTTACCAAAATTTGGAAATTAACTATCAGCAACTTTTTGCTGGATTAGAAGTATCAGCAACACATTTAAAATCATTAAACTTTTCCCATTGTTCACTTAATGATAGTAGTTGTGAAAGTTTGGGTGAATTGTTAAAAAAATGTAGAAATCTTGAAAGTATTGATACAAGCTTTAATAGGCATATTAGAAATGGATTAGCTAGTGTTTTTGAAGGACTAACTATTTCTGGAAATTCATTGAAATCAGCTAATTTTCTAGGTTGTTGTATGCCAACTGATGATATATATTTCCATCTCTTTTTGGATAAATGTAACAGCTTAACTTGTATTTCTTTTGGTGAAATTGATACTTTGGGACACAAATTTGAATCTATTTTAAACAGTTTGAAATTATTAACATCTACTTTGACAATTCTAAATATCTTGGATTATTCCGTTTCATCATACCATCAAGTTTTCTTGGAACAGTTGTACAAAGAATTTGAGCATTTGGAAGAAATTTTTGTGCACTATGGAAATGAAAGACACTTCTCAGTTTTAAAAATTAATTACAGTTAATCTGTGAATTTAGGCCTAACTTTCTCCACATCAATTTTTGTCATCTATTGCATGTATGTTAATTCCTAAGTTAAGGTAAAAAGGGAAAGGTTTGTCTTTTTGCTACCAAATTGAAAACAATAAAGTTTGTATTGAGAATAGGAATTTGGTTTCTTTTTGGACATAAGACAAACTGAATTCAAACGTATAGAAATTGCAAAATTCAAGAAACTTTCTCTCAGAAATCACTATAGACCATCCTAACTTAGAATGTATGACAGTAGGTTTGTCAATGCTTCCTTCTAATATAGTTCTTGGAGCTATTAAGTCAATGTAATCGCATCCTATCAGTAGATTGACTGATTGATGTTCAGTTCTGATATGCTTATGTCTTTTAGGCACTGCCATTTCGTCCTTTCTTCGCTTGTTGTCGCCCTTTGATTGACTGTGGCGACCTCTGGATATTCCAGGGCCTTCAATACTCTCCCATCAATGGTAATTTTGCGTTCCGCACCTTATGTGTCTTTTTACACTTCGCCATCATCATGAGGTCAATTTTTGAATTAATTCTTTCTCTGCCATATCTTTTATTGATAGTCTTGATGCTGCTCTCAGCTGTTCACCTACTACATTGCTACACTTGTTTTGATTGCAATATGTTTTAAACCTTAGGAATCTCAATGCACCTCTATAGCCATCAAAACCTTCTCATCTCCTTTTTGTATTTCATCATACAACTGTGTGTACAACAGCTCTTTACTTCTCCTATTCATCTTTTCCGCTGTACCTAGTGAACAACTTTCATAATACTTTATGCATAAACTATATTACTATGGGGTCGGGTGTGAACGTACCTGGGTGCGAACGTACCCGGGTGCGAACGTACCCTGGGCGGGTGCGAACGTACCCTGGGCGGGTGCGAACGTACCTGGGTACGTTCGCACCCTATTTTTATATTTATTTTATTTTTGAATTTTTGAATAAACATGTACATTGACACCCTTTTTTCCTTCTGTTCCTTCATTATATATTTGTTAATATATTGATTTGATAGAATGCAGATATTAAATAGAATACATATCCCATCAATATTAAATTACTACTTTAAAAGAAAATGTTGTTGAAAGTGAAATAGCAGCCATTTTAATAGTGATAGTTTTATTAAATAAACTTTCACTTGGAATATTTATCCTTGCAAAAGTAAAGCTATATTTACTGAATAAATTTGGACAAAGTTCTTCTTGGAAGCTTCAACAGAAGTGAGTATTTATATCTAATCATTGAGATTGTTGATTCATGATATTTTGATGTAATATACTATCTTCAATTGTGAAAAAGCTGAATATTTTTCATAAATAAAATTTCAGCCATTTTGAATATTTGGAAAGGAAATTTATTGATAACTGGAAATATTTTTAGATAACCATCTACATTTGATTGAAGATTAAAAAATGGCTTTCAAATGTCACAATTGTCATTCAACAATTTATGGAAGGCAAAAATATTTGAAATGCAGCCTTTGTAAGAATCTTATTCATAGGAAATGCACAGGTATGTAACTCTTTAATCAGCTTTCATGTAATTATATTTTTTAACATATTCTTATAGAAACACATAACATACCAATTTGCAAACCTTGTAACAAAAGAAAATGTACTGTCATGCTCAAGAAGTTAACTAATCTGGAAATTCATCAATTCAAAGTAAATTCTGAAGAAAGCTTTATTGATGAAAGAAATAAGATTGCTGCAGTTGAGGAATCAATATTGGAGGATGAAAATCATGTTCTTTCAGAATGCCAATCAATGGACCTAGACTCTTTGGAGGAAGTTGAAGAGAATGCTGAAGAATATTGTGAATCATCCACAAAAAGTGATTTTGAGATTGTAAAAGGAGGAAGTAGAAAGGGACATGACATTTTACTGAATGATGGATATTCTTTTGTTGTTAAACATAAAACACCATCAAGTACTATTTGGGTGTGCAGTGTGAGAAGTAAGAAGAAAAGATGTGTGGCCAGAATAAGACAAAATGGAAATTTATTTCTCAAAGGCAATTTGGAACATAATCACAACAGAAAAAAGAATTTAGAAGTGGATATTAAAGTGAAAACAGATTTGAAAATTGTTTGCAGAAGTGATAATCAAACATCTGGAAGAAGCATTGCTGAAAAAGTTCTTCTATCCTATGAACCCAATGCAACTTGTCTTCCGGATATCAACTATTTGAAGAGAATGGCAAACTCAAATAGACAAAAGTTTAGGCCAGTGGAACCTAAAGTGTACAACTTTAATTTAGATGAAACATTTTTGCCTGATGAATTTTTGCAGAAAGATATTTGTGAAAATGGAGAAAGAATTTTAATCTTTGCAACAAACCATCAGCTGAATTTATTATCAAAATCCAACTGTTGGTACATTGATGGTACTTTCAAGATTGTAAAAGAACCATTTTATCAACTTGTCACTATTCACTCATTTGTTAAGAAGAGTGGTGATATGAAGCAAGTTCCTCTTGTTTTTATTTTTCTGACTTCAAAGCATACCAAAGCATACTTACAAGCATTTCAAGTAAATATTTCATATTATCTCTTCAAAAGTGATGATAAATAAAGTTGCTTTTTTGTAGCATATCAACAATCTTATCAATGATTTTCATCCAAAAAGAATTACAATGGATTTTGAAAAAGGACTATGGAAAGCATTATCAAAAGTATATCCCCTCACTGAATTTCAAGGTTGTGTATTTCATTTCACACAAGCAGTATACAGGAAAATACAAGTCAGTTACATTCAAATATATATAACATTATCTATTAAATAACTTATATTATTGAATAGGCTCTTGGCTATGTAAAGAAATACAAAGAAAAAGGAAATGATTGGAAAGATTTCAGAAAATTGATGGCTCTGCCATTCTTGCCAGCACATATTATTCAACCAACATTTGACAGCATAAATGCAGAACTTTGTGAAAAAAATAGATTTTTGGACCTGCTGCAATACTTCCAAACAAACTGGATCAAAAATAAATTATGGAAACCAAATAACTGGTCAGTTTTTGGTTTGTCTATTAGGACCAATAATGATTGTGAAGGATGGCATCAAAGAATGAATAGTAAGCTGCCTGCTAAAGGTTCTTTTTACATGCTGGTTGATGAGCTAAAAAAAGAGTCTGAGTTGATTGCAGTTTATGAGAAATTACTGTCAGAAAAAAGGATTTACAAACATCAAAAGAAAAAGTATATTGACATCCAAAAGAAAATTTTTGATTTATGGGATGATTTCAAGTTGAACAAATTGACATCAATTGATCTATTAATGCAGACATCCCATATCTACTCTCCAGCATAAATATCATTTGTCAAGCTTTATTGTTTTTTAGTATAATATTTAGTCTTTTAAATACATACTTTTAGATTTATAGCTAAATCTTTTATTCAAAAATTCAAAAATAAAATAAATATAAAAATAGGGTGCGAACGTACCTGGGTACGTTCGCACCCGCCCAGGGTACGTTCGCACCCGGGTACGTTCACACCCAGGTACGTTCGCACCCCAACTCTATTACTATACATAACCTATAACAATACCACTATCTAACCTAATAACAAGAATGACATTCTTTATTAGGGTGTGGCAAGGACTATTATCATTGCCAACCTAATAGTTATTATCCTAGCCCACCTATCTATTTAAAGAGTAACAAAGGCAGAATTGTGGGAGCAATTTCTAAATTTAATTCTAAAGCATATGATCAATTCTTAGTAAAGAGTTTAGACCTAATCTCAACCTATATTCCTAATATTCCCATACAAGTTACATTCCAATAAGCCTAATATTGAAGTTTTCTTATTTTGAGTTGTTTTGTTAAAATTGTAGAATGGATGCCAACCACTCTAAATTTTATACATCATACTCAGTTTCTTCAATTGTGTGTGAACAGCATCTCAAAATAATTTAATGAACTGGTGAAATTCTATCTAAAACTTGTTTACAATTGTTTAAATGTCCCTTCAAAAGTGTTGGCAAACTTATCACTTTGTTTAATTTTACTGAGAAAAAGGATATAATAATATGAGATAAAATTTACGTATGAGTAATGTCTATTTTGAAAGTTTATTAAAGTTAAGGTAACTTAAAACAATCTGTTTTAGGTTAAATGCTAAGGGATATGATGGATCTTCAATACCTGAATACAGTGTACTTGTTGATAATGTTGAACCATATGTATATATAAATATACCTGACACTGTTTTAGGCAGTGGGGGAAATAATTTCACATTTGTTTCTTCATTTAACTGTGTCGATGGTTCGGATTCTGCGTCTTTTGAATTAAAAACACTCTTTCTCCAAGAAGGTGATCAGAGACAGATAATTAATTCTTCCTTAACATGTCTATTTTTAAATTTTCTTTCATTTCAGATCCAAATGATTCTTCCCTTTCTATATGTCTTTTTGGAATAATAGTTTCCAATGTGCAACAATCTTCCACAATAGTTATGCTTAATTGTAATTCGCACCAAGGAACTTGCAAGTAAATAATTTGTATTCAGCAGTTTTTGACCAATCAAAGTTGTTTATCTTACTATTCTTTTAGTGCTTCTGTTATTGATTCTAGTAAAGCAACTATAGACACTACTTCCAACATTACAATTGATAACAATAACATACCAATTACAGTTACTCAATTCAATTTTGCTGACTCAGCTATTAAAAATAAACTGTAATTTGTCTGATTACCAAACTTCTGCCAATATTCCAGTATATTTTATTCCTAGTGCTGATCCATGGGCAACAGCTTCTAAAGATCCTTATTTTAAACAAATTGTATTTGATAGCCTACACTCTATGGATAGGCCTATCTGTTACGATGTTACTGGTAAACCTAATAGCTATCTAAAAATAGTTGAATATTCAAAGATTGGAGTTGAAATTTATGGTCAGCTTAAAGATGATTATTACATGCATAGAATTATTATTAAATCCCTTGTTGGTAATGTAACTGTATCAATGAATTCAATTATCATTCACAATAGAACACAACTGAATTGGATGGAAAATTCAAAAAGATTAATAATTCATTCAGAATTTTTTACATATGCAATATTTTCTAGCCAAATATTCATAACAGTTTTACAAGAAACTCCTATAGAAATTATAATTGCAAGGACAAGACATTCTATAGAGCAATTGCATTTAGATGTCAGCTTTAAATTTGTTCCAAAAGATTATGAGGAAATGGGTGGGCTTTTGGGTCATATTGGCAAAAAACAATTTAAATTCTACTCAAATGTTCAATCAAACTCTGAGAACAGCATTTCAGAAATAGGAACAATTGGAATTGATAACAATTTGACTTTTGCAAGAAAAGTTGAAAGAAGTGGAAAACACTGTTGATTAATGGATGTTGATGATATTTTGAAACCTCTTCAATTATCTCGTTTCTTTTTTAAAAGCATTAATTGATCAATTATTGAGATATATAGCATTTAGTAAAACTTTTTCACTCATTTCTTGAGGAGAATCACCTCAGATATGATTATTAAATAATGTTTTTATAGGTCTAATTTTACTAATATCAATAAATGACTACTTTCTAAAGCTTTTTAAATACGCATACTATTTTGTATTGTAACTTAGATTGAGTATTGTTGATTTTAGATAAATAAGCCTGCAACTGTTCATTTAAACTAAAAATCTTAACAATTTTGCAGCATTTCTGCAAAAGATCATACGATTGTTTTAAACAAATTCCTACTTTTCCTTTTATTTGATAAAACTTTGTCAACATCCAACATTAATAATGCCGGATTATTGTTTACTGAAAGAAATAACTAAAAATTCTGGTTTACTAATGAAGAGTTTGTTTAGAAGAAAATCATTGAAGAATATCCAGAAGTATAGCTATTGTTATGTTATCGCTCAAAAGAGGGCGCTAAATAGAGATTTTTTCTATTGACACTGTATTTGGAAACATTTTTAGAAAAAAAAATGTAGGCTGAAATTTACAATTCAGAATGACAAAAAAAATCGGAATACAGAAAAGTTTAGTGATGATTTCCAAAATAAAGGTGTAAGTTATCCAAATCTGTATTGACAATTACAGATCCTTCAATAGCAGCTCTGCAAGAGGAACACTTAGGTTTTGAGAGACTCAATGGTGAATGTTTGTGTTTTCATTTTACCAATTACAAAATAGGGTCCTTTTTGGTAGATACTTGCAGAATACTTTCTATTTTTGTTACAAACTGAACAGGTCCAAATTGTGGCTGCTTTTCTTTTCATTTTTATGATAAATGTTTATCCTTTGTAGATGAGAAGATGTTTACTTTTTTCACTGCCATTTGGTAAAATTTTGAAATAAAATCATCAGTGGAATTGTCTTTTTGACTAGCATTACTTTCAAATGACTCCTCTTTTTAAAAACAACAACAGTTTTGTATAGGCAAACTCTTAAGGGTCAATTGTTACATCATATTTATGTAAATGAATACTTGCTGTTCTTTTCAACATGTTTGGTTATCTAACATCTTATCCTTTGCCTATAAAAGGGGTTGATTCTTGTAGTTGGGTACCATCTACCCTATGGGCAATATCTACTTCAACACTTCCACTATATAGTAAGTACTATTCATATATTCCTCTTGAGAACCTTAAGAAGGCGGAGCGACTATTAAAAATGGCCCTTTTGGCTTATTATGGGAGCGATGATAAACTCTAATTCAAGCACAAAGAAATTGAAAAATTCAAGAAAATTTTTCTCAGAAATCATACAAGTTTTGTTGCAGTGGAACAGAAGTGAAAACTTTTTCTCCCTACTTCTCCACTAACTTCTTTTGTTCTAATTAATTACCTTGATATTGAATGAATGAATAATAAATAAATCATTAATAAATCCATTATGTACTTTTTTATAAAAGCAAAAAAACACACACAATTAATTGTCTATTTCCTTAGCAAAAAACTACAAACAAACAATCTTTTCTGTGTGAATATATATATACTGGTTATCAGAAAAACAGGCCGAAATTGATCTGTGTGAACTGACCACCATACTATAACAAACAGTTGGCATGGAGTTGTGATAGAACTTCAAGGTAGGATTTGGGGCATTTCTAGGGTCAGGAACGGATTAATGGAAGTCTGTTACAGACTGATGAAAATGTAGATCCTCAATTTAAGATTGAGTAATCCAAACATTTGGGGAAATAATGTTACAGTTTTTCGAGAGGATTTCCTTTTTGGAAACATCATTCCTGGAAATTTCTTTCCTCAAAAATCCCTTCCTGGTGAAATTCCTCTTGATGATCAATTTACAGGTTATTTGGAATGCAAATATGATAATTCTGAAGAGATATACAAACAGAAAATACTTTTTCGCAATTGTGATAAAAGCCGTCTAATCAATTGTTATTACCAGTTTTCACTCATAAATAAAATTGTATATTATATAAATTAACTTTTTTTTATTTAGTTGATGGATTTTTTCCTATGCTCTATTTTTTAAGTTACATTGATCCTCCTTATAACAAAGAACAGACAAACTTTACTTTTATTTTTGATGGTGGTGATCATATTCATACTGCAGAATGCTCGTAATTACATTTTTTTCATAAACAATCAACCAACGCAATATTAAATAATTCAAATGATTTTTAATGATAGCTTTTTGTTGAAGAAAAATTTAATCATATTGTTTTAACTGGTGCTGATTCTGGAACTTTAGGCCTAGGTAGGGAAAAAAAGTTTATAGAAAGAGTATATATGTTTATTATAGCGTGGTTTGTTCAAAAGGTTCATCATTTGATTTTACAATGGAGGCTGATTACTCTACACCATTGAATTATGAGGCAATATTTACTGCAAATTGTTCTATAGACAGAATTCCAGGCATTTTTACATATGAATATAGTTTTATCTTTAAAGCAACTCAACAAAGTTTAGTAAATGGCGATCCGCATTTTTCTCAACTGATCTATGATCAACAATCTCAAACTACTAATTTAATTTGTTATGATATTGTTGGTAAATCTGATCAAAGAATTCAAATTATTGAATTTGAAAAGGAGAAAATTGAAATTTCTGGAAAATTACTCGATGATTATTATATGCATGAAATCAATCTCTATTCCAATATCATCAATATGACAACAACTACAAAAGGCCTATTTGTTGATAATATTCCAATTTGCTCACTCAATGGTCATAATTCTTATAATGAACAAAAAATTGGAATGTACATTGTGCAATAACATAAACATAAAGTTGTTATTTCTAATCAAAATCTATTTTCTCTTAGTATTGAAAAATTTCAAAATTCATTCCAAAGAGAATATCTGAATATCATTATTGATAGGCCAATAAACAGTGATTATTCAAATATTGGAGGACTTATTGGAGAAGTGGGAAATATGAATTTTGAAATTTTTCAAAAAATTCAAAATAATGAAAATAATGTTGGTATAAGAATTAATGATGATAAATTGATTTGGGGACAATATCAAAAACGACAATCTCAGCAATGTTTACTTATAAACATTAAAGATGTATTAAATCATGAAAGAATATCGCAATTGATAAGATAAACCATGTAACAACTCAAAAATTTTTAACCAAACTCACTGAAAAAATATGTTTCTTTTAATTTTTTTGTATCATTTTAAAGTTTTTAAACTTTCTATTCTGGATTCTTCTGTGGAAAACCTTTTCAGCATATAGTAATAATATCAGCCAGACTAATATCTAACTTATTTAAAGACTGGTTACTCCCCCATTTCCAACAGAGAATATCCAATTTCTACTAGAAGCTTAGGTCATCAACTTTGCATGGAACAGAAAACATCTGCAAAAGCATGTGTTTTTTACCCAAATCATAACCTAACCCTTGTCTCTGGTGAAAATTTAAACATTGGCAAAAGGTCAAAGAAAGAAAAAAAAGTTTATAAAATATATATCTGTATTGCTTTCAAAGTTAAAAATGCAATGTTGTTATATTGATTTAAACACTTAAACATTGAAAATGTGAAATATCATTTATCTTCTTATTAACATACCGTCTTTACAAGTTGTACTACATTCTTTCAAATTTTTTTTCTTAAATTTGTCTGTACTTCCACAATTTGAATTGTAACACATTAGTGGCCTGTAACCAATCCTTCTGTAAACTGAAATTGTCAAAGAACCAGCACTATATGAACACTCAGTGCTGCTAAGCTTACAAACTGTACTGGTAAAATCAAAGGAGAAGCACACAGAATCAGCTTGAGATAAGCAAATTCTTCCACAATCTTTCAAACTTATTGCACTATGTACATCTGGAAATGTTGTAAAAGCTCCAATTGCGGCTACCTGATTAAAGCCTATAACTGCTGTATTGTCATAAAAACACTTTCCATTAACATAACAACATCCAAACTCTGCATATTTGACACTTGTTACTAAACTGGGAGCACATTCTTTTTCCAAAGTAGGAGAACATTTTTCAGGGTTTACAACTGTATCTATAAAAAAAAGGTGATTATTTCTTTGATGTTGACATAATTAAGTTTTCAAAGCAAACATCCAATCAATTACCACATATATCATCTTTTGGTCCATAGTTTTTGAAAACAATACATGCTGATGCATTGACTAATTAATGGTATTTAGTGGGTGCAGTGACATTTCGGGCCAGGACATTTCGGCCCACTTTGGAACATTTCCGCCCAAAATATTTCACCCCATGTTAGAAAAATAACAAGAAAAAACATGTAATTTTCAATTGCAGTTCCACATATATATATATATATATATAAATCATTCAAAAAATTTGAAACATTTTCATATTACCAGTTTTCTTTTTTTCAAAAGTATATTTTACTATTTTTTGCAATTTCCTTTTCCTGTTGTGAAAAAAGTAGAGGGTATATTTGTTTTCTTGCATTTCATCCTAGTTTTGATAGAAACCACAGCATGAATTTGAAAAATTGTTGGAAGTGTGGATTGAGGTGTGGAAAATAGATAATTATCATCAGAGTGAAATTCTTCAAGAAAGTGATATTGATATGGAATCTTCAATGGATTATGCAAGTGAAAACAACACATATCAGGTAATTTCAATGCTTAAAAAATATTAATATCTCACTCTAAATTATTTTTGACAGCTGAGACTCTCTTTTGACTTTAATTCAACTGAATCATCAAATATTGAAAAAGAGGTGAATCTTCCTGATAATAGGCAAGATATGAGAGATATGAAAGTTGACATCAGTGATGAAACTTCATTTGAGATGGATGAGCAGTGTAACATTATGGAAACTGAAACAGATGAATTCAAAATTGTTGTTGGTGGAAGTACCAAAGGTAAAGACTTACTTCTACACAAAAATTGTTTGTATTCCATGAAAAGAAAAACTGAGAGTTAAATTACCTGGAGATGTACTCAAAGATATGCTAAAAATTCTTGTCCTGCATACATAATACAAAAAGGATCAAATTTCATTGTAAAAAATGGAAACCATCTTCATAAGTTGTATAAAAATCTGGAAAATGTTCTTCAATCAAGAATGGATTTGAAAGAAATGGCAAATTGTGACAATGACAAAACTGGTAAAAGAATAGCAGAAGATATTATTCTTAAATTTAAAGATAATATTGAAGACTTACCAGAATTAGAATCACTAAGAAGAAAAGCTTCCATAAAGAGAATAGAAGACCAAAGCATCCTAGAGATTTACACTTTGAAATAAATCTAGATGAAATTCCAATGGATTTCTTATTGAAAGATATAAAAGAAAAGAAAAATCGATGTATTATATTTGGTACAAATCATCAAATAGAATTACTTGAATGTTGTAAAATTTGTTTCATTGATGCAACTTTTAAAGTTGTTAGAGATCCATTTTATCAACTCTTTTCAATTCATGGATTCTTGAAAAAACATGATGAATATCAGCAGGTTCCATTGACTTATGTTCTGATGAGTAGCAAAAAGAAAAACTGCTATATTGCTGTTCTTCAGGTTTGAAATTTTTCAGTATGATATTCACTTTTAATTTAACTCCTTATAAATGAACACAGGAGATAAGAAAATTACTGAATGATAAAACACCCAGGAAATGTGTTCTTGATTTTGAAAAGGCTATATGGATGGCACTTAAAGACCAGTTTCCTAATTCTGACCTTCAAGGATGCTCTTTTCATTTCAAGCAAGCAATTTTGAGAAACATTCAGGTAGATTAAACAATACTGCAAACAATTAAATATTCATAGAAAATTTTTTGTTAGAAACTTGGATACATTAATGATTATAAAGAAAATGAATATAAAGGGAAAATGTTACAAAAATTGATGTGTTTGGCCTATCTTCCAGCAAAATTTATTGAACAAAAGTTTTTTCAAATAAAAGAAGAACTTTGTGAAAAGAAATTCTTTTCAGATTTGCTTGATTATATTGAAGAAACATTTATTAAAAGCAGCATTTGGCCTCCTAAATTCTGGTCTGTCTATCAATTGGCTGTGAGAACAAACAATCATGTTGAGGCATGGCATTCCAGGCTTAACAAAAACTTGAACATGGATGAGAACTTGTATTCCCTCATAAAAGAATTAAGAAGAGAAGCTGAGTTAGTAGCAATCTTTGAAAAGTTATTGTCTGAGAAAAAGTTAAGAAAGATACAAAAGAAGAAGTATCAAGATTTACAATTCAAAATATTTCAGTTGTGGAGTAAATTTGAAGAAAGAGAACTGAGTTTGGATGAATTATTGGATGGACTTGTACATTTAAATATTTTTTAAAAGTTAACATTTCTTACTCTGCATTTTTGTTATTGTATGTTATATCATTCTTTTACTGTTTTGAAATTGTTTCCTTTCTTATTGAAAAAATAAACATAATCCATCATAAAATGGAAAGTTATATTCTTGAATATTAATGCTCTAAAATGGGCCAAAATGTCCTAAAGTGGGCCAAAATGTCCTGGGCCGAAATGTCCTAAAGTGGGCTGAAATGTCCTGGGCCGAAATGTCCCAAAGTGGGCCGAAATGTCCAAAAAGTGGGCTGAAATGTCCTGGGCCGAAATGTCCTGGCCCCTATTTAGTGCATGCTTTTAGAATACAATGTTGATTGTCTTTCATAAAATTGATCAATCTAAAAATTTGAAAATTTCAAACCAAAATTTGTACAAAGTAATAAATTAACCTGCACTGGGAATTATCAATACAAAGCTGTTTACAAGAACTAAGTGTTTGACTGAATACTTCTGATAGATCACCATAATAAAGTCCTATATCAGGAGTTATCTCATTAAAACAAACTGTTTAAATAGAAAATTTCTTGTTAATTTCAATTTTGATTAATAAAAAAGAAAGACAAAATTATATTTTCAATTTTTTACCATCTCGACCTGAAAATGTTCTTTTCAAGTAAATTGAATATAGAAGGAAAAAGAGACATTTCCATTGAAACATGATTCCAAAAATGATATAGACAGGTTTTTCTTGTTTCCTTTATTGACAATTTTTTTTAACATTGGAATTAATTTAAAATTATATCAAATGTACACTTATGAACTATAGTTTATAGATATTTTATAAATGATACTTACTATATAGTAGAAGTGTTGAAGTAGATGTTGCCTCTAGGGTAGATGGTACCGAACTGCCAGAATCAACCCCTTTTATAGGCAAATGATAAGATGTTACATAACACACATGTTGACAACAACAAGTGTTTATTTACATAAATATGATGTAAGAATTGACCCTTGAGGGGTAACCTACACAAAGTTGTTGTTGTTTACATCACTATTGCATAATATGATAACCCTTGACCCTGTTTGTTGTGAACAATCCTTATCTGGGGTTAGACCCTTGTTGTTGACAGCCAAGGCATAAACAACTGATCAGGAATTGTATAAAAGCATATAGTAAGTATTATTCATAAAATATCTATAAACTATAGTTCATAAGTGTACACTGACTATATTCAACAATTTTTGTAAGTTATTTATAATGTATTATTGGAAAATCTTCAGTTTTATGATGAATTGGATCATTAACAACCATTGTTTTATATCCTTTTTTTCTTCAAATTACATTATGTATAAGAGCTATAAAAACCTTCAGTTTCAGATCAACATGACTAGCATTTATTACAGTTTATAGGCTTAACAAGAAAACTAATATACATAAGACAATTTTTCCATATCAGGGACTGCCTAAAATTGGGAAAGAATGTCTTGAGATACTTAATTAAAACTAGGTCAATTGATCAGAAAATTGTATTTATAATAAGTGTTAAAATTAAACAAATGACAAGCTGCAAAAATATAACTCTATCTGGACAATTTCATTAACAAAATGGATGCTATAGATACTTTTATCCATCTCTATAAGAGGGAAAAAACCAAATGTCATAATTTTATGTGTAGTTCATATTTAACTTTAGTAACAGGATCTTACAAGGTTCAACATTTAGGAAGGTCAATTGAATTATAACTTGGCCAAACGTTAACTGGTAATTAAAGATGAGTGTTCAAGCTGACTAATCAGACCTGTGTTTGGCCAATGTTATAGCATTTTCTGACATAGGTTTTACAAGGTACATGTATAAGTTGCATAAAATAATAGAGTTCAAGCATGTAAAGTATAACCAAAGTTGTAATGTCTGCTGCAAATTAGTATTTTTTGTCGACATTTATATAGAAAAAGAGTTAAATTGACATAATATTGAAAAAATTTAAGAAAATGATAATATTTTGTGAACATTATTAGTAAAACATTTTAATAATTTTCATAAGTTTTTCCTTTATTTGGCTGCATAACATGTTTATTGAAATGGGTACAGGAGAAAACATCCACTGGAGAAAACGTCCACTATAGAACTTCCAAGTAAGATATAAGATATTTGATAGATGGAGTTTTTAGGCAATTTGACGGTAAAAAATGAATAATAAGAATTACAAATATTTAAATATTAATATATTGATTAAGTAAAAACAAGAATTATAACAGGAATGATTGACAACAGTGTAACAACATTCAAGAATAAAGGTATTTCAAACTGGTGAATAAATGTCAGAAGCTTTATCAAGTAAGTCCAGGGAGGTAATTGAGGCAATTTCAAATTGTTCCCATAAGCTGAATATTTTGCTTTGAATATTCTGATATGCTTTTCTTTGCTGTCTACAAATTTTCTTTTCACTCAGTAATTTTTTATATAGCTTTATCAGATCAGCTTCTTTTTTCAGTTCATCTAAAAGCAAATAGAATGCAGTGTTACAGCAAAGATTCTTGTTAAGCCTGTGATGCCAGCCTTCAAGACCATTATTTGTCCTTATACAGACCATACCTCTGGTTTATAAAATCCATTTATCCATTGTGTCTCAACATACTCCAATAGAGACTTCATTTCAATAGGACTTATTTCTTTAATAGTCTTAAATGTTGGTTCTATCAGATCAGAGGGCAGGAATGGTAATGCCATTAATTTCTTCATGATTCTATATTCAGCTTTTTTCTCCTTGTGCATCTTACATAATCCTAATTCCTGGAAATAAATATGTCAGTTCTATCTAGAGCTCAAATGCTAAATTAAAGTATTACTTGAATCTTTCTGTATATTGCCTGTGTCCAGTGAAAAACACACCCTTTAATGTTTGCTTCAGGATAAGTGAATGATGGTGCTTTCCAAATAGCTTTTTCAAAGTCTACAACAACTTTTTTGGGGCTATGCCCATTTGTTAAATCTTGTATTGCCTGTTAATTTAACAAATTAGATTATTCAATTTAAAATGCAAAATTATTGTACCTTAAATAATTTCTTGTAGGCTATCTTTCTCTTGGATTGCATAAAAGCAAAAGCCAATGGAATTTGTTTTATTTCTCCATTTTTTTTTATAAATGCATGAACAGAAAAAAGTTGATAAAAAGGGTCTTTCACACATTTAAATGTGCCATCCATAAACCATATTTTGCCTTTAGATAATAATTCAATTTGCTTTGTAGTTGAAAATATTAGTATTCTATCATTCTCCATTTGTATATCCATTTGTAAAAAATCATCAGGAATAAAAGTTTTAGCCAAGTTGAAGTGAATACTTTGAGGTTCAGCTGGTCTAAACTTCTTTCTTGTCCAGTTTGCCAGTCTTGTACAATTATCTAGAGATGGAATAACTTCACTAGAACTATAATGTTTCACCAGAACATCTTCAGCTAAATGTTTTCCTGAACTACTGATATCTTTATTACAAGCATTTTTTAGTTCATTCCTAATCATTATTTTTTTTTCCAGATCAGGTACTCTTTCATGAGAATGGGATAACTTTCCAGGATAAAAACTGTTCCCATGCTGACTATCTGTTGCTGAACATTTGTTTCTTTTGTTCCTAACACTGCATATCCAGAATGTTGTCTTGTTTCTTTTTTCTTTAATATTGTAGCAGAAATTGTTGAAAAGTAGCAAATCTTTTCCTTTCTGGCTCATTCCCTTTAAGATTTTAAATGAATAACTTTCTTTCTCACAATCTGATTTTGGAGAAACTATAAATGAAACTTCCATCATATTATTATGTTGAGCTGGAAGATCTTCAACTAAAACATTGTTTGATTCCATAATACTGCCATTTGTATCATTTCCACTTGAATTTCCACAATGATTTTCACAAACAATAGTTTGCTCATTTCTATTATTTACTGTATGAAAATTTGGTGTTTGACTTATTTTTTCATTAACATATGCACTAGAAGGTAGCCTTTGCAGTGTAACAATGCATTTCTTCATTGATATGTCACAGCAAATGTTACAATAAAATGATTGATCTGTGAAAAAACATAAAAGCATATTTGTAAGGATAGTGACAAAAAACTTAAACAGACCTTTATATTCCAAACATTTCTTGTGTATTTTAAATAAATGACAGCAAAGCTGACATTTCTCATGATTCTGTCTTCCATATATTCTCTCTTCATAAAAGTAACAAATTGGTGCCATGTTCAATTTGGAATCTCTTTTAATAACCAACTGTTTAAATTTAAAAATTAAACAATCAACAACAATGATAAACAAAATGGCTGCTATAAAAATAAAGCTAATTTAGAAATAAATCATTTCAACACAATATTCTATAACTTACTGATATCAATTCTAAAGTTTGTGTTTTGTCTGATGGTTTTCAATAGTGAAATATATTTCAAACTGCAAAAAATTCTGAAAAATTGTAGATGAAATGTGCACAATATTCACTTTCCATGAAAAACATAGAAGATCCCTGAACTGTTTCCTGTCTGGATATCAAAATGACTACCAAAAGTGATTGCATTATGGGAATATATTGGATATATCTCAAAATCAATAATAATTTAAATTTGAAAAAGTATTTTTTAATATTTTCTTCACATAGTGGATGTTTTCTCCATAATTCTATTGAAACATTGAGTTGACATCTGGTTTGACATTCAAATAGATGTCTCAAACAAAAATTTTTTCAGCTTTTTTTCTGTTTTAAGTTAAGTTAATTAGTTATTGAATATTAAAAATTACTGTAATCAAGAAACATAGTGAAATAGGGAAATTAAGGGGAGCAGCAAGAGTTTTAGGAAAGGCACCATCATCAGTAAGCAACATCCTGAAGAATAAGCAGCCAGAAGACAATAGGAGCAGTCCAAAGAAGCTTTCCAACAGAGAGATAGCCAGGATGAAAAGGATTGTGAAGAAACTGGAAGATAACAAGCAAAGAGTGACAGCAGCAAAGATATTAAAGGAATTAGAAGTAGATGTAAGCAACAGAACAATTCAGAGAGAACTGAAAAGACAAAATTTCAAATACAAAAGAGTCAGACAAAGAACTGATTTCACCTCTTAAGATTGTAAATGCAGAAAAAAATATTGCCTCAAAATTATTAGCAAAAATCTAGACTGATCTAGGGTTATTTTTACTGCTAAGGCTATTTTTAGCTAAGTGGACCTGATGATTTTAGGACTTGGACCAGCAATAGTGAAAAGGACTTCAGGGTGATGAAAAATATGGGGAGAGGTGGAGTATTGGTGTGGGGGTTGATATCCTCTGATGGCATATTTGAACTCTGGAGGATAAGCAGAAAGCTGAATGCTGAAAACTATAGCTCCTTCATTGTGGAAGATGTTCTGCCTGTCATAGAAAAAATTGAGGCAAAAATGGGCAGGCAGTAAATCTTCCACCAAGACAATGCTGGCTGTCACACCTCAAGAAAAATGAAAAAAAAGCCTTTAAAAACAATAACATCAAACCCATTGATTGACCAGCAAGGAGAACTGATCTCAGCCCAATAGAAAACATGCGACACCTGACCAGGACAATGGTGTATGATGGCCCATAGTTTGAGGCAGAGGATGAACTGTGGGAAAAGATTAAGAAATGCTGCTATGAGGTTATCAACAGAAATCCACTCTTATTGCCAAGTTTATATTAGGGAATGGGCTGTAGAATAAGCCAATGTATAGAAAGAGAGGGTGGCACATACAAAAATAGATAAAAAATAACATGGATGCGACAGAAAACGGCCCCAAAAGCATGGTTTTACCCTAACCCTAAACCATCACCTAAGTATCCTTAACCATATCCATTTCCCCTAAGCCTTAGATAGGACCCTCCTAACTAGAAATCAATAGATGCCTTTTTCCTCTTAACCATTTCTCAACCCAAAAAGTTGCCTTCAAATATCCTACTTGGGGCCATTTTCTGTTGATCCTATTTAAAATTATTTCAATAAACATGTCATGTGGTCAAATAAGAAAATAAAATAAGAAAATTATGGTAATTCCTATAAAAAAAAGTATGTAAAAACTTACCTAACTGCTATTTTTAAGAAATTTATATAAAATTGCAAGTTTAACCTATTACTAAATACTGAAAAAATAAAAAAAATTATCTTTTTTCATAATGAAAAAGATTTTTAATATTTGGCCAATAAACATTTGAGGTGTTCCAATATTCCTGTCATTTACTTTATATGTTAAAAATTTGTAAAAATTCTTAAATGATAAAAAACACCAAATAAATCAATTGGTGTTTTTAAATATCATTTATCACAATTTGTACTTTGTTGTATTGTAATTGTAGGAATTTCTGCTTCTTCAGAACAGTATTCGTCCTTTTCAATCATTTATTAACTTACCAAAGTACTCAAACAAATAGAACCTTTCAAATTCGTCCACAAGTAGTCTTAAGAAATGTAATTTTGGTAGAAATTAATCAACAAAATCCCAGTATTTCATTTAAATAATATTTATTGAGCAAATGAGTTTCTACAACCAGTTAACAGTTAAAGAACTGAACTGACAAGCTAGGGAAATGCATTTCCTTTTATACATTTCCCAAGCTTGGGTTCAAGTGGTCAAAGGATTACAAAGTTGAAATCTGATGGTCTCATAATTCTCATGTAACAAAAATATGAAAGACTTGTTATATCACACATATAAAATATAATCCTAAGATTAGGGACACATGCCAAACATGTATCACAGCAAACAGGCCTGCCTCATCAGCATCTGACATTTGACATGCATCTTTTCCATGTTCTTTGTTCCTTTGTTAATTCCCAAGTAGCCACCATCTGTTACAGTCAAAGAGTCTATTTCTTACAAAATAGAGTTCTTTCTAAACTACTAAAAGCTAACACTACAAAATAAAAGTCTATCTAAAGTTCCACCACTATAATTCCTATGAAATATAAGTATTTCTATAGTTGCACCAGTCTAATTCCTCTAAAATATAAGTCTTTCTAATGTACCCTTATATCTAAAGTCTAAGTATTGATATATCACTATATCTAAGTGCACACAATTATAAGGAAATGCTGTCAATTTGGACTGTTTTTAATTCATAAAATAACATATAAATTGTTATTTTACCAATTGTCCCCAAGACTTTCCATTTTGCTTTTCAAAACAAGTATGGCTCATACTTGTTCCACTTTATTCAGTTCTAGAATTTGCTGAATGCAATTGGCAAAAATTACAATTTAAAATGCATTTACAGCAAAGATTATCAGATGTCAGATCATAATTTGGTAAACACCAACCACTTTTGCAAAAGGTTAGGACAATTAACCAAGTGAATTCTGCCATTTCTGCAAATCCACACACAACAATCTTCATCTCTCCAAATAGAGTTTTGCAGTTGAATATAGATTTCTCAGGCATAGTTGCTTCATAACTGACTGAAAACTAATGTTGACAAAGGCTAAAACATAATCAATTATCTGATTATTGTTTCTCCTACCTGAAAAGATGATACATTCTATTATAAAAACAAAATGGATGCAACAGAAAACATCCAAAAATGAGTGCTTTTACCTTAACTCTAATCCAGTCCTTCACTATACCTAACCTTTTCCATTACCCCTAACCCTGAGAGGAGACACTCCTAAGTTCAGATCAGTTGCTGTTTTTTTTGCCTAACCATTTCTCAATCCAAATTTTTGTCTGGAAATTTCTCATTTGTGGATATTTTCTGCTGACCCCAGAAAAATTACCTGCTTGTGATAAAATTCAGCCATTCGCTACTAAATATCACTCTATCCAGGAGATTTATAATCTTTTTGGAAGCATTAAATTTGTTTATCTCAGGGACTATTCAAATTGTCTTAAATAGTAATTCTTTTATAATTGATCACTCTGAGATTTGTAAAATATAGGTAAGGTTAAAATGTATTTGTTAGAGACTTTTTGTATTGATTAACTGGTGAGCTAAAGAAATGCTAGACTGTAATACACAGTAGTTTTTTTTCATGTTGACTTGGTATTACAATTACAATACAAGAAAAATCATTCTACAACATTCAATTACATGAGAAGATTGTCTGGAAATTCAAATTAAAAATTGAACAGCAAACATCTCCAATGAAATCTTCTAACATTTTTACCTACTGCTATTACCCTGTTGTATGAATAGTTTATAGTTTGGCCATCCTGGCCCAAAAGATAAAAGCATTGCATAATACAAGTAAAGTAGTTGTTGAAACAAGACGAACAACCCCTGCTTTACCATCCAATGCCCAAGTGTTACATTTTTCTCCTTTACAACACTTTTTGCATTCTTTATTTCCTTCAATTGTTTTACAATTTTCATTCTCATTAGACAATGTGCAAGTTTTATTTGAACATCCTCTTGCAAATGTTATTGTTCCTGAAACTTCTGTTCTATAAGCCCAACAGTCACCAATTCCACAATCAATAACTTTTACTTTATCAGTTGAATTCTGAATTCCAGATAAATCATTTCCACAGTCTGCCTTATTTCCCTTACATTCAAAACATTTTCCTAGAATGAAATGACAATGTGTTGAACAAATGCATTAAATTTTTTAATCAAACCTACTTGCGCATTCTCTGTTGAAGTTGAAAAGATAGAATCCTGATTTACACTTTGAACAAGTTTGACCATGTGCACACAATTCACATCCAGTTATTGAACATGGAAGACAAGCTAATTCATCATCTTGTAAAGTGAATCCTCCACTACAACTATGACATTTTGCTTTTCCACTTGATGGAGTTGGTCCACAAGTTGCACAATTAGCAAATGCAGCATCTGAACATAGTAAACAAGTTCCATCATGTTTTAGTGAATAAGTATTTGATATGCATTTGGTACACCTTGTTGTCTTATCTGCATTGGCTGTACATGTTTCACAATTTGATGGACATGGCACACATGTTCCATCTGATGCCTTGGCATATCTGTTATAACACTTTGTACATTTGTATTTTTGATTATATGAACATTCTTTACAGAATTTCGGACAGTGACCACAATCATTGCTGTTCAAATAAAACTTATTTGAACATGTTAAACAAACAAGACCACTTTCACTTGATGGAACAGAACATGTTTGACATTCTCCAATACCACATAATTGGCATAAAGATCCTTTTAAACCATATGTTGCAAGACAACTTGTACATTCAACTGATGCTCCATTGAGAGAACAGACACTGCAACCAGTTGGACAAGGGGAACATAAATTATCTGATGTTTTATAATATTTTCCAATGCAAGATGAACAAGTAAATTTGTTTGTTGCAGCATCAAATGAACATCCACTACAACCAGTAGGGCATGTTTTACATTCGCCATTCAAAAGTATTGAAGTTGCTGTATTACAAGATGAGCATATTATCTTTTCATTACTTCTAACAGATGTCAGACAACCAACTTTATTCTTGTAACATTTTTGATTACTTGAATCAAGGAAATAACCAGAATTACATTGTCCGGAATCACATTTATCTTTTCCATTTGTTTCGCAACTTTTACAATTTGGATCACATTCTAAAAAAATGTAATTTGTGTGTTAAACTTCATCTATAATAGAAAGGGGGATAGAGAGAGAGATAATAATTAGAAAGAAATATCTTTATACTTTCACATGTTGCAGGTGAAATAGCACTGTTTAATTTATATCCTGTTCTGCATATCTTTGGTATAAGGGTGTCAGTTGTTGGTGTTTGATATGCACATCTTGAAACTCCGCTTCCTGTACAAAGTATGCAAGTTCCTTCTGTTCTATGTCTGATGTAGCCTTCATTACAGCCATTTGGTATGCATGTGGTGCCATCCAGACAGAAATCACATCCAGATTGGCATTGTTGACAAGCATCACTATTATCCATATAATATCCAGAGTTACATTTCAAACATTTTAGATTTTCACCAATTTGTTTAATACAAATATCACAACCTGTCAGGGAAGTGCATGTATCACATTTAAAATCAATATCTCTCAGACCCCCAGATTGACATCCAAATGTGAGACATAGTGCTCTTGTCTGATCATCAGGATCAATTCTACAATCAGAGCACACCTCTGGTGACTGTGGACATTGAATACAAAGCCCAATATTATTCAATGTATAACCAGAAGAACAAACAGAACATTTATTATCAGTTGTAGCAGAAGCACCAGATGTATCTATTGTACATGTTGTGCATCCTGTACCACATTGCATACATGAAGGATTTGTTCCTGGAGTTGAAGATGTGAGCAATGCATATCCACTGTCACAGTCAGAGCAAGCTGATACTTGATTAACAGGAGAAGTAGCTAAGTTGCAATTTTTACAGTTGGCAGTTGCACCACCAGGACCAGTGTTACAAGCAACACATGCTGATTTATCAGCATTCAAAACAAAATTTGCATTGCATGTTTTGCACTCACATGTTGCTCCATTCAGATGTACCTCTGAACAACCAGTTTTGCCAGCTGTTGTACAAGAAATGCAATCATCTCCATTGCTATTTAAGAATCCAACAGCATCACAATTACATGTGCATGTTGTTGAACCAGCAGCAACTACTTTCATTCCTCCAGTACAAGGTTTTGAACAAGCTATGCATGACAATCCATCTTCAGCTAAAATATTTGGAGCTGTACATTCAGCACAGGCTACTATGTAATCACCATTTTTAAGTTTTAATGTATGAGTAGCACAGTTAGGAATCTCATCATTTTGGGTACATCCTGTCAATATAGGATGTTTGTGGTATACCTTTCCTGCTCCATCAGCAGTACATCTTCCACACATACATACACCTCCTGAAGATACAGCATATGCACAATGATCTAATGAAGCAACAGTACATGCTATACAGTCATATTTTGTTGGAGAAAAATCTAAAATATATCCAGGATTACAATTTGAACATCGGCCAGCATTTGCTGGGGTAGGCATGGGTTGTGTGGGATAATATATTATGCAATTGGATGTTGCTCTTGCTTCTGGAGCAACTGTAACTAATGTGGTGAGATGAGAAGCTAATATTTTGTTTGTGTCAGAAAAAGCACATCGTACAGGGCCACCCATAGGATCAGATGCAGAATAATTTTCTTTGCAGCCAATTATTCCTGGATGACAAACATTTGCGTCTAATATTTTATCATTAATACATCTTTTGCACTCCAGGGAAGCACCATTAAAATGTTGTTCGCAATCAGTTATGGGAGTGGCTGGACTAGCAGCAACACAATCTCCAATTTGATCACCTGTATTTGGAACAGCTGTTCCAATTGCAAATGTAGCAGAGCACTTAATACATTTGCAATCTCCATCAGTTGCTGGGTCAACAACTGTTGCCCATTTTGTGTCACAATTGGGCACTGGAGAGGTACACGTAGATGTTGGTGTTTTACAGTCAATACCACTTTTTGTTGGATCAGTACAAGCTATACATATTATTGGTTGGCCAGTTGGTTTTATACAATCAGAACAACCAGAAGGGCATGATATACAATTTACTGATTCCAAGTAATATCCCTTAGTGCATTCAAAACAACCTATCTGTCCAAATGGCAAACTTGGTGAAATTATACTTTTCTTACAGCCAGTAACAATTGCTACATGAAATGATTAATAGACATTTTATTGGAAATTTGAAGTTAAAATAACAAATATAAACATACGTGAGCATGTTACTTCATCAAATGGCAAATATGGATACTTGCAAAGTGAAATAACACTTGATGCATATGTTCCCTGACAAAAAAAAGAATTTGGAATTGCCTCAGCACAAGCTGTAAAATGCAATAAAAACATTATTAGACATCAATTGCCTCTATACTGTATATATTACCTTTGCACCTTTGACTTCCTGTAGTTTCTTGCAAAACAGTAATAAATGGTGATAAAGTTATATCACCAATACATTCACCTGATTTACATCTACAAGTACTTCCATCAAGTTGAAATGTTTTACACTGAGGCCTGGCAATATCACAGTCTGTCAAATATTATACAGTATTTTCATAGTTTTACTCTAGAAAGACTTCAATCTAATATAAATACCATAACATCCTTTTATCATACTGCCACCTACTTCTACTGATACAAATTGTTTTGAACCTTTACATGTTTTACATTCAACATCTCTCTTATCTGCAGTTAGTTGACAGTCTTCGCAATCTGTTCCACAATTTTTACACACTCCAGCATTTATTCCAGCTAGAATTACAACACTTCCTGAAGGACAAGATCTACAAAAACAGGCTTCATTTTCATCATTCACTTTTTTGGCTGCACACATTGAATCAGTAGGACAACTTGTAGCACAAGTTTTACTTGAAAATGAAAACTTTTTGTTATTTGAATTGACTGCTTTGGAGGCACAAGGAGATCTTCGACATTCCACTTTGTCACCAATCACTTCACAATAGTCACAGTTCGAAATTGAACATGACATACAAGAATCAATGGCTCCACTATTTGCATTATATTTAGGTGCATATTTTTCACTACATTTTAAGCATGTTAAAATAGAACCTCTCTTTTTACAGTAGTCACATCCAGAAGGACAGGAAACACAACTTCCAGTATCATCATCAAAAGCAAATCCTTTTTGACATTTTGAAGCATAACAAATTGGTGAAGATGCAGAAGAAGATTTGAAATAACATTTTAAACAATTTCCAGGACAAGCTGTGTCAAAAAACATTAATATCAATGAATTATAAATTTGGGATAAAGTAATTTGACTGACCTATACATTTTCCATCACTTTTCCTTCCCCATGATTTTCCACCTTCATTTTCAACACATGAATGACTTGCATCTGTTCCACTGCATTCTGTCCTAGAATTTGATGAACTCCAAGAACAGGCATTACAATTATCAGGACACTTTGAGCACAAGTTGTCAGAGTTGAGAGCATATTTTGATGCACATCTGCCAGATTTACATACCAGTTTACTACCAGAAACTTGACATTCTAGACAATTTTCTGGACATCTATCGCATCTCTTTGGATCAACTACTGAATAGTCAACTTTACATTTTGTGCATTTTACAATGTTATTAGTTTCTTGACAAGTGTCACAGTTTCTTGGACAGGCGGAACAGGAACCATCTTTTAGATAATAATCACTTTTACAGGTTTTACATTTATTGATTCCATTACTAGCATCACATTCAACACATGCTGAATGAATTGAACTACATTTCTCACATTTTTTTGATGATGAAAGAGCATAGGCTTTAGAAATACATTCTGTACATGTATCTTTATCAACACACTTTTTACAACCAGAAATTGCAGTTGAGCATAATTTGCATGTATTAATATTATTTATTGTTTCTTTATAAGCATTTGTATCGCAAGAGCTACAACTGACACCAGTATCTTTGTTATAACTGCAAGATTTGCAGTAAGATAGACAAGCTGATAGAGAATATTATTAATGTATAAATGTATAAAAAACTTCAAAATAAATATATATTTACATATACATCCAGTGTCTTTCTTTACAAATCTATCCTCACAACTTTTGCAATCAGCTTTTGAAGTTAAAGAGTTCCAACTGCATTTAACACAGTTCGATGGGCAAGGTATGCATTGCTTAGTTACATCATTTATTGCATAGTTAGAGTAACAGTCAAGACAAGCTGTTGCACTTGTACAGTTTCTACATCCAGTTGAGCATTCTTCAATCAGATTAAATTATAAATAAATAAGTATTTTGAAAGGTAAAATGAACTGTTGTCAAAATACCTGAGCATTTTCCACTGTCCAAAAAATAGTTGTCAATGCATTGAGAGCATATTGTTGCATCATTTTCATTTGATACATCAGTTTTTAGTGAACATTTTCCTTTTGAGCAGAATTTGGGGCATTCTGTTTTTGTCAAGATTAACTGTCATATGTTGTTTTTTGTGCATGCCTTTTTATTTCATTCTATAAACTCACCAAAACATTTAAGTTGATCTGAAGAAGGAATTCTTCCACTAGAGCAAATTCCACATGTTGTTGTTCTAGTTCGAGATTGTCCAACTTCACAATTATAAACATCATTGTTTGGTACTGTAGCCGATCTTGAATCTATTATTGATATTTAATTTATAGCTATTGTTTACTTGAGAGAATATAATTTATGAATAAAATCTATAAACTTACATTGATAGGCCAGAGTGAGCAGCAGGGCAATAATGAAAAAGTTCATTATTATTATGATATGTAAGAGGAAATGATTGATACAGGTAAAGTTAAAGATCTTAAATATATGTCTGATCAAGATAATACTATTAAATATAGATTGAATTTTACCAATGTCAAAGACCTGAATTTACCAACCAAAAAATTAGCTCCTTTTTTATAATCCTCAGTTAATACTGTAAACAGTAATTATTCCATTATTCAATTTACAAAAGGAGATTATTTCTTTCATTTAGTTCTATTCTTCTCATTTGTCCAAGAAGAAATATCTTAAGAGATTATTTAACAATGTATGGATTAAAAAACGGTTTTGTCCTAATTGACGACAACATTAGAAATATTGCTATTAAAATTGCATTGAACCTTTATTGCAATGAGAAGATTAAAACACAGTTGTTTGCTTATGAAAATTTAAAAAAATAAAGTCATTCAACCAAGCAAGAGCAATTAGAGCAATTGAATTCCACCAATTGTTGACATAAGAAAGACGGAATTTAGGCCAAGAATGTTTGTGGATTAGAGAAAACTAAACAATGTGATAATAAATCAGGTGATTTATTCGGATACAGTCCTCCACCATATTAAGAAATACAACTTTAAGATAAAAGCAGAATCAGTACAAAATGATAAAACTTTCATGATATTTTAGGCTTAAAACTACTACTCTACAGAACCTATACCAGTACTACTTAAAATCTACTTAAGAAAACAAACGCAATAACTTAAATGTCTAATGAACAGAATGTTATACTCTGTGTTTGCTAGTGTGAGTCAGTGAATGTATGTCAGTATGTTAGCATCACTTAAAGGGAGAGCTTGACTTAGCCATAGCTAGGACAGTAGATAGAGAACAATGTGGAACAAACGTGGCACCACGAATGAGCACAGTCAAGCACCCAGTTAAGGGACACTAGCAAAGGTATAAAAGAGAGTGAATGTATCCAAAACATAGTGAGAAAGCTGCGAAATAATTTTAGACGGAACTGTCCGCAATTCCGTACTCCAAGCGAAAAATAATCTTATAAATCTAATGTTCTAAAGAAAAACTAGATCTTTTAAAACAGTTGATTGACAAGTAAATGTTAGTTACTACATTACAGTTTAGCTTTGCTATGCTTTAAGCATTAGCAAAACAAGTCTAATCCCTTGATTGGTATGTTGACAACAAAAAATGTAGGGTATTGTCATGTTATCAAAAATAAAATTTTGTTAGTAAAATAAAGGTATTTATCCTAAATATGTCATTGAGTAATTTTTGGCAAAAGGCCTAAAAGTTATTTGATGCTGAAGCAACTGAGCACCACAATATATCATTACAGATGTTAGGATGGTGATTTCTCACACACTGCAAACATTTGAGAGTGATGATCAGGATTCATCAAGACATATTTAGCAGGCTGAGTTTGAAGATCAGTGGGAGATTTATTAATACCATTCTTTTCAAGAAGTTTACTCAATGCAACAAAAGCGCAAATATTATACGCCTCTCTAAGAGGCATTCACTTTGATCACTTGCATTTTATTGTCCATACAAAAAGTATTTACAATCTCATTATTTGATCCAATTTTAACCCATGCAATCTCAACACCATTCATAACCATGTCTTCATTCATTAAATAATCTTCATTTTCTACAATTTTCAAGTTGACATTAATTGGAGTTGAACCACATATTGTGCAATTTGCAAAAGCAGCTTCTGAGCATAGCTTACAAGTTTCATTAGTTTGGAGAGAGAACTGATTTATTCTACCTTTTGTATATATTGTCCTCTTATCTGAGCTTGCAATACAAGAAATGCAACTTCCATCAAAAGCTTTTGCGTATCTATCACCAAATGTTGTGCAATTATATTTGCCATTGTAGGCGTATTGAGGACAATTGTCAGGGCAGCAACCACAATTATCAATATTTAAGTTAAATTTTTTGGAATAGGTTTTACATACAAGCGAATTTTCATAATTTGAACATGTTTGAAGTGGGAAGACAGGATGAACAGTACATGATTTACGTCCCAGTGGACATGGACAACAGATATTCTATAGAATCAACAGTTCTATAGAATGGATCCAAGAATGAATTGTAAGTGAACTTGCTATCTTGACTATTGAAAGAACATCGAGAACAGCCAGCAGGACAAGTTTTACATTCTCCATCTGACAGGACAGATGTAACTGTATTGCAGGATGCCCTTAAAATTTTTCCATTAGTTTTGGACAAAATTAAACATCCCTGTTTGTTTTTGTAACATTTTTGATCAGTGACATCCAAAAACTAGCCATCATTACACTGTCCAGAATTGCATTTATCCTTTTTATTAGTATTACAGATTTTGCAGTTTGGATCACATTCTATATAAAAAATATGGAAAAAATTAATTTGTAAATGATAATTTCTATTATTTTTTAGACATAGAATACAAACTATTGCAAACTGATGGAATTACATCTGTGTTCAGACTATAATCAGTCTGACAAATCTCTGGAATAAGTACATCTAAAGTAGCATCCATGTAGGAACACCTCACAACACCTGTTCCGGTACTCTATAGACATTCTCCATTAGTTCTATGTCTGATAAATCCTTGTTTACAGCCATTATGTATGCAAGTTGAACCATCAATACAGAAGCTACATCTATTAACACAAGCATTACAGGTTGATAGAAACCATCATTACATCTCAAGCAGATAAATGTGTCCTTGATACTTTTCATGCAAATTTCACAATTGTTTATAGAGAATGTTAAGTAATTAAAATCATTGTCTGTCAGAGCACCAGTAGCACAGCCAAATGAAAGATGACAGCACTAATAGATATATGTAGGCTTTATCTTATTAACTCAAGTAATTAAATATTATTGTTAAAATAAAAAATAAAACTAGCCATTGTAAAATGCTTATGTCTTTGTAAATGATCAACTTGTCCTATAAAAATTGTTACATCTTATGCAATTTTCTAGAAGTAACAACTTTTCTTTGACTGAAATGTCACTTTTGATTTTGTGAACAAAGGAATTGGTGAACTATCAACCTTTGAAAGAGTATACAAACCCTACAGTTGACAGTTAACCATTAGCTAATTGTTTAAACTTACTTGTTAGAACTAGCAACTCATTTACTCAATATATATTCTTTGGGCAAAATACTCGTGTTTTGTTGATTTATCTCTACCAAAATTACATTTGTTAAGCCTAGTGATACTAGAGATGTAAAGTTGACATCAGGTGATTTCATTTATTTTTTTTTATTCAATTATGATACTATTTGAAAAAGCTTGGTAAACCTTTTTGGCCTTTGTTTACAGAAAAATCCTCTATGCTAATACATTATTGACTAGAGGTAATATCATGTTCCCAGGTATTGCTGAGAGACAGAAGAAAGATTTAGAATCATTAGTGCCACCTACAATGTAAATTGATGCTTTTGCTGAACCTGAAAAGCAAAATTCAGCGTGGCTGGGGGGGTGCCAATTTTACATCTTTATCTACTTTTCAGCAATTGAGCATCAGCAGGATGATGAATCTGGGCTATCTATCGAAAAAAAATGCTTTTAAACAAAAACGTTTTTTTTTTAGTTCTTTTTATGTTAATATAAAAAAATCGTTTAGATTTTCTTTTTATAATATAGAACTTGTATCCTGATCAAGAAAGTTAGCAACTTAATAGGGTTAGGGTTAAAAAAAACTTTAAAAAAGGTACTAATTACTATTACGCCAAAGTACTGGTCCAAATAGAACCTCAAGTTCGTCCACAACTATAAGCAAATGAATGATATTTGTCCAAAGTTTTATATCAAACTGTCAACAAAAAGCCAGTATTTTCCAAATAAGATATGTATTGAATATTCTGAGCTTTTATTCCTAAGCAAGCGGTTAGAAAACTAAGCTAACAACTGTTAAATTTGTATGGTTTATATACTTTCCTAAGAGTTTAAGAGTTCACAATTTCAATTTGAACAATGCAAAGTAACGTTTTAACACAATTGAAAGTTCTAAAAATTGTTCCACTTTTAATTGGTTTCATTCATCCTGAGTAATTAGGTCTTGACTAGCTTGTTTAACAACTAGAAAAATTGCTAGGACCCTGCTCCCTGCCAACAGCCAGATTGTCCATGCCTTTTGTGACCTCTAGGCCTCTTAGAAATTGTTAAGCAAAAACTCTAATTGGTCTACTCTTACCACTCAATAAAACTATATCGATCTGTCATTTTAGAAGATGTCTCCCAATGCATTGACAATAGGCGTCTTTTATACCTTTTGGCAAAGTCACAACTGTTTTCTTAAAAGAGGCAGTGGCTAATCGAAATTTATAGAGAAAATTTTTCTTTCAACAAAATATTTTCTTTCCTTTATCATATCTTGTGTAGAGGAAGGACATAGACGACTGAGGTGTTTGGCATCATTAGAGGAAACCATTTATAAAAACCCTAAAGAAGCCCATATTTCGTTCAGCATGAATAGCATGGGAATTAAAAAATGATCAATTCACTTTTAAATGTTTTAAATGCTCTTAATCATTCAAAAAAGAATTTAGAGAAAATTGATATTGGAGATTGTAATTTAAACGAGGAAAAAGGTAAATGTTTAGCAGACTTGTTGAAAAATTGCTGCAAAATAAAAGAAATATATTTGTGTGGAGATTTGGAAATTAAAAATGTATTTTCAGATATTTGCAATGGTCTTATTGGATCTAAAAATACATTAGAAGTGATATCAATTGGCAAATATGATTTGAATGAAAATGATGGCAAAAATCTGGTTAATTATTGTCAAATTGTATTAAGATAAAAATAAATGATTTATATGGATATCCAAATTTGTTAAATTCAATTTCAGATATTTGTGATCAACTTCTTCACTCTAAAAAGACTTTAGAATTTATTTCTATTGCAAAATTGTGATTTAAATGAGGAAAGTTGTAAATGTTGGGCAAAATTATTAAAATGTTGTTCTAACATCAAAGTATTAAGTTTAGATGGTAATAGAAATATGGGAAATGGATTTTCAGTCATTTTTGATGGGCTCATCCACATAAAAAATACATTAGAATGTATATCAGCATTTTGGTGTGATTTTAATGAAGAACAGTTGAATTAAATAGTAGCCCATTGTCAAAATCTACCAGATTATTTCCGATATTTTAAAAAATTTTTAATACATTTGAGTAGTGTCAGTTTGAAAACTGTTTCTTAAATTCTTGTATGTGCACACATAGGTTTTAATTGGTAAAATGCGTAAATGAAAATAAGATAATCTTTCATTATCAATTTTATTAACACATTGTTTATTTTCGCCATTTTTTGCCTGAGAGGAATCTTTTAAAATATTATCATGGCAACCATTCAGAAATTCATAGTCAATTTCTGACATCAACATCTTTTAGTGTGTTTGAAGATGACACTAATCCATTTCATATTTCTCCGAGTGATATATTCGTGAAACCATTTAATAACAAATTAATGTTTCTTATATGGGAACACTTTTTCAATAATTTTCTCAAAAAGTATGCTTTTCCTTCATTTAGATTGTAGTGATCAACATTAATGTCTTTAATGCATTTGATAAGGCTTCTATTTCTTCACATATTTCTGAAAAATTTTATTTGATGATAATTTAATGTTGCTTAAATGTGAATGCTTTTCCAATAACTTGTTCAAATAATAAGTATTTTCCTCCTTTAAATTTTATTGACCAATATCAATCTTCTTTAATGTGTTAATTGTGTTCATTTTACAGTGATTTATGTCAATCTTTTGTAATGTATTACAAGAAGATTCTAATTGACAAATTATTTGTTGCAATGATAACTTATTAAAATAATTTGATGCCAAATTAATGTTCTCCACATTTGAACATTTATTTTGCGAATTTTCCAAAGAAAAAGCTTTTCCTTTTAAAAATGAGCTATTATGACCAATACTTAATAGAGTTTATATAAATAATACTTGCTATATAGTACAAGTGTTGAAGTAGATGTTGCCTCCAGGGTAGATGGTACCGAACTGCCATAATCAACCCCTTTTATAGGCACAGGATAAGATGTTACATAACCAAACACATTGAAAACAACAAGTGTTTATTTACATAAATGTGATGTAATAACTAACCCTGAGGTTTCAGCTACACAAAGCTGTGTTTGTTGTGAACAATCGTTATCTTGGGTTAGACCCTTGTTGTTGACAGCTAAAGCATAAACAACTGATAAGGAATTGTATGAAAGCAGGGTGTAGGTAATAACAGGTATTCAATCCTGAATCAACCCTTTTATTGAACAGGTCTAGTATTACTTTAGAATACAGTTATAATATTCTTACGATTTTGTACCTTATTCATCCTCCCTCAATTCTACATCTCACTTCCAAGTGGCTTACTCCTAATTCGGTTCTATTTGGACCAGTACTTACCTACAACCCCCAGCAGGTAAGTACAATTATATAAATTTACTTTGTTAGAAGATGATTTCTCTTAATCTCTCTGTAGTTTTAACTTTATACCTGTAAAAAGTTAAAAACCAACATATATGTCATAAATTTTGAATATTTTCTTGTTATTATAGTAAAATACAGAATCAACAGAAAATGTCCCCTATAGCTATATAAAAACAGAATTTGAACTTTAAAAAATGAATGATGTACAATTTATTGGAGGATTAAAAAGTCAAGTTTTAATAAACAGTGTACTGCTCTTGCTGGCAAAATCTATGCGTTTGCAAGTTATAACAATACTGGTTCTACTCGAACCTTTAAACAAATGTTTAAATTAAAATGGTTTATTCACAATAATAATACTTAAGCAAGTAACAATATGAGAATTCAATAGCAGAGTAGATAGTTCGTAATAGCAGGTTGCCAAATTACCAAACTGTCTTCTAATGTTGAGGAGTAGATGGATGGTTCCAGTGGAGGTTGTTTCCAGATGATTTTCCCAGGTCCATGGGTCCAGATGGAAGCTGCATGCCAAATGAGAATAGTGAGGATTTATATACTTTTGAGGTTTGCCTCTGACATCCAATCATCACTTTACAGTTGCCGAAATGTGTAGTTCATATTTATGTTTAGTAAGAGGATGTTACAAGGTTGAACATTTAGGAAGGTTAATTAAATTATAACTTGGCCAAACCTTTATTGGTAATTAAAGATGAGCCTTCAAGCTGACTAATCAGACTTATGTTTGGCCAATTTTATAGCATTTTCTTGTATAGGTTTTAAGATGTACATGTTGTATAAGTTGCATAAAATAGTAGAGTTCAAGCATGTAAAATATAACCAAAGTTGTACAACAGATAGGAAATGAAATTTTCGACATTGCAAAGGATTTGAACAGTCATCAAAATATATTAAAGAATCTCCACTTGTCTTGGTGTAACTTGAATGAAGAACAGAGCAAAATGTTGGGAAATTTTACTTTTTTCTATTTTAATTGTAGAAATTTCTGGTTTGTCAAAAGAGTACTCATCCTCTGCAATCAGTTACCAATTCAATAAAGTATTGATCCAAGTAAAGCCTTTTAGGTTCACCCACACTTGAGTATTATGACTAATATTTCAATTTCTTTTTATTAAATATGAATTTTTAATTATTCTGAAAAACCACACAAGAACATTGTTATTTTCGTAATTTTATTGGTATTGGCAAGTTAAAAACATTTGGTAAATTATGACCAATGTTACTATTACCATTAATGAAGAACCAAAAAGTCTTATGGGTATCTTTCCTCAAATTATCCAGCCACTCACCTTGCTGAGAATTAAGATTGCAATTTTCTGAGAAAAACATCAACAGTGATACATGTGATTGTTTTAAACTCTGGCAAATGGTTTTTAAACCATTACCCATATTGGTGTTATTGTCTAACACCAAGGTAGAAATATTAGGACACTCTTTTAAAAAATGACCCAAAATGTGGCACTATTCCTCATTTAAATTGCAATCTTTTAGGTAAAGCTTTTCAAGAATATTTTTAGAGTACAACAAACCATTGCATATATCTTGAATGGATGATCCAATTTCTTCATTTCCACTTAAATCAACCCTAACTAATTGTTGACATGACATAAAAAATTTAGCCATCGCTTCAAATGTGCTTTGATTGAGATTAGATCATGAATATTCAAAATCTGCCAACATTGTGAAGATGATAATCTACAGCCACATTCGATGGCAGTAATATCTTTTTTCTTCCATCAATATTAACTCTTATTTTTGCAAGCACATCACCAAAAGAAAAGACTAATCTCTTTTGAGATATTCCACAAAATCTGTTGAATGAGAATATATGACTCTTTCTGAGTAGAAAACAATTCATAGTTTTTTAGAAGCTCAAAGTTCAAATTTTCTTTTACCATCTAATTAATTATCTATTCTACTGCAATTTTAATAGTGACAACTGTAATATGACTAGTTTTCAAATGGTTCCCAATTTCGAACAAATTATTGCAGTTTATATTTATCTTTTCATTTCAATTATATAAATGATTTGATTAAAAATTCCAGATATATTTTCAAAAGAATGAAAAAAAAACCAAATGAAATATTCGAAATGAAGTATAAAGATAGAGAGTATAATCTTGAGTGGAAAGAATTTCTATTAAACTTGCCAAATCGAAATGAACATTTATGAGTCAAGGGCTCATATATTACTAATATATCTAATATTTATGATTGATCCTGCTGCAGATGTTCATATAATTTTTGAGAATTCATTCACATCTATAACAACTATAGGACTTGAGAGAAACGTCTTAAAGGGGTGGGGTAGTTGTACACATACATTCGTCAGCTGTATCTTACAATAGATAAGTAGTATTCAACCAGTGTTGTACTGTGCAGATGGCACTGTATTAACCATAGTGAGATGGTTATAATGGAAAAATAGAACCAACTCACCATGGGCACTAAAGCAAACAGAAACAGATAATTTGAGTGACTGCTGCTCTTTGCTTTTGCTTTCTAATTGATATGAGTAATCAGAAATCTGAACTACTCGTTTTTCAGGAGGATGATGTCAGATGTGCTGTTTGTCTAGAATCATGGTTGAGCAATAACCCAAGGGTGCTTGAATGTCGGCATATATTTTGCAAGGATTGTTTGGTTGGACTTCCAGATCCATTGACTTGTCCTACATGTAAACAAATAGAAGTAAAGAAAATAGAATATTTAAAAAGGCCATTCTATTTTGATGAAAGAAATATAATGGTCATAAAAAAAAGCTGTGTTTACCATAAGAGAGAGGCCATATTTTATTGCAATAAGCATGAACAAGAAGATCTTTGCTCTGAATGCATTGAAAAAAGCCATCCTTTTTGTAATATTTCAACAATGAAAAAAAAGATATCAAAGGCTCCTTTCAGAATTGAAGAAAAAGAAGAAGATGAAAATGAAGAAAACAATCTAGACTTACTATCATGGAGAAAAGAGCGTAGACAAATGCAAGATATGGCGAAAATGGTTTTTAGGAAACAATTAGAAACTATGATAGAGGAAAGTAAACAGCAGTTTAAAATTGCGACAGCCATTAAACTTGGTCATAAATTGAGAGAACTGCAGATGACGCGCGAATTGGAGACACAACAACATTTTCAACATTTACACAGGATAGCAGAACAGGCTAGCCAGAGATTACTAGAGACAACTGAAGCTATGGAGGATAAAAGAAGAAGTAAAAGAGAACAGCAAGAGAATTTTCTCACAGAGATGCGGAAGAGAAGAGAAGCAATAGAAAAAGAAAAGTCAAGTGTTTGTACAATGCAATAGTTATTTTCTGGTTTGGTTCAAACTGGTTTAAATCAAACTTTGATTGAAATTGAATCTAGTTTAAATAAAACGCAGATTGAAATAATTATACAATTACATTTGGAAGCAATGTTAAAAAAATATTCAATTATGTTCATGCCAGATATTTAGTATTCAAAAATGTATTCAAATAATAGGGATGTTGTTGAAAACAACCATAGTTTGGTGGTTTTACTTAACCCTAACCCAACACCGTACCCTGTTTCATGTACTTCAGTGTTGCTAACCGTTGGTTTGAACTTGCCTAATTACAGATTAATTGCTTAAAAAATTTCCTAACCCATTCCTAACTCAAAATATTATTATAGGTAACCAATGACAACAGCTTTTATTATAAAAACAAATACTTTACATTGAAGACTCAAAAACACACCTTCATTATTCCCATCTCTATCGAATAACCGAGTTGTTCCCAATTACAATTGGTAAACAAAGTCTATTTTTAAAAATGAGTTTAAGATTTTCAGATAATTTTCATTCATTTTAAAAACGTCGAAAAGCAGTTGATGATATGGATTATGATGCATTGAACTCAATTTTAAAGATAGCATCAATAAAACCAATTTGCTATTCATTAAATAATGAACTGTCAAAGGCAAACAAATTGATGGACAACCTAAAATCAATCAGAAGTTTACAGTACAGAATTCTTTAACTGGATCAGAGATGTATAAAATTAAAATTGCACCCTAGTATTGTACTCAGGGCTAATCAGATAATATCTTCAATAAATTTACAAGTAAAAGAAGCCAGTACAGGTGCAGCCGCATTCTTTCTTTGGATTAGTCATAATATTTCAGTTTATAAAAATGTGCACAAAGATAGGATTTCAAAATTTCAACCTGCTGGCATTGCATTTCAAAAGTGGATGTTTGGGATAAAATAGGCCTACAGATAGACAATTATATTTGATTTTGATCAATTGATGAAAAACAAGAATCATTCGCATAAAGAAACTTTAACATTTTTGGTGGTTTCTCACATATTTCAAAAATCTCAAAAATTCCATTTCCACTAAAAAATTATCTGATAAATTTATCATTTCAATTTTTGAACATTTTTTCAGAAGACTTAATAACTTTGTGCATTGTTCTTCATCTAATCTACAGGCTCTAACATCAATAATCTATTTAGTAATAGAATGAGGAATTTGGTCTTTAGTTCTCATTCAATCGATTATGGAATCCCTCCACATTTTATTATTATTAGTTCTAATTGCATTTTAATACACTGGCATATACAGTGCGCAGCAATATATTCCATTAAATTATCTACAGAATAGCGCTATTTGCAACCTAGCATTGATATTACTGTTTATTAATCTTTAAATTTATGAATTTAAACTAGAAGCAGTTGAATTAAATAGGAATTATGCTTTAAATCAAAGTTAAGATTTGATTTACTAATCAGCAGTATTGTACACACAATACACAATGTTTATACATGTCTGCCATTAGGATGAAAGTAGACCTATCCCAGTCTGATAAAAGGACTAACAGAGTTACTACAACTTGGAATAAGGGAAGATGTTGGGAAAAAAATCAATAGTTCCTTCAAGTTTTGGATTTCATCCAGGATACACTTACCCAGCATGACAAACATATTATCTATGCAAATAAAATGGGAATTGATTCAACAATGTCAGCAAAGGATCATTTTTTCTCTTCTTGGGCAAGAACTCCTCTCAGAACTGTTTACTTTAGTGCCTGTGGTGAGTAGGTTCTATTTTTCAACTACAACCATCCTACTATGGTTAATACAGTGCCATCTGCACCTTCTAAAAAAACATCTTTCCTGTTTTTAACCACCTGCAATCCATCATTATTGTATTTTTTTAAATATTCCTGAAATAAATCAATATATTTTCAATATATCTACCTTGATTATCACTCTGATAAAGAAGATTCTAGTAATTGTATAGTTCAAAACATTTCTTCCACCATTTTACCAATGAGTAATACTCAAACAGTAACTATATACACGAACAAATGTGTGAGTCATACCTTTTGGAGAATCGAGATATAAAACATTTAGTTATATAGGAAGAATAAAATAATAATTGAATAGAATTACATAGGTTCGTAACGAAACACTGCCTGAATGAAAGATTATTTCTCAATCTCTGTGGAGTGGTATTAGACCAAAAGAATTAAAATGTCTGAGAGTTTTCTAATGAAGGAAATGATGGAAATCAAGGAAAGGGAAAATCAAATAGTTAGACGAGAAATTGAACTTGTTGCTATGTGTCAAAACGAAATCGCAGCTATAGAAATGCATGATAAATTAATGAATTATGGTTATCAAAAACAGTTGGATAGTTTGAAAAAATCACATCAAGAGCTAATGAAAATAATTAATGAAAAAAGAAAAGCTTCAGATAGAGAAGATGAGAAACTGTTGGAGAAGTATGACAACGAATTAAGACAAATGCAGAAGGCCGTAAAAGAATTTCATAAAAAACAATCCAGAATGTGTGTGATATCTTGATGAAATTTCTGAATTTCTCTTATAATTTAATACAATATAAGAATTCAGCACAAGGATAAAAATGGTAAAAATAGGGGGGTCATGGAAAACGTCAATAGTACTATGAAAAATACTCATAACCTAAATAAAAAGAATATAAATATCAACTATAAAAATAAAAATTAACAATTGCAAAAAGTATACCAGTTTTCTTTTTTTTATATACTAGTTTTCAGTATGTTATTTGTCTTTCCTTTATTAAAATTGTTGTGGTTTTTCAAATCTAAAATAGTGTTTTTGCTAATTATAGAATATATTTTCAAAATTTATTGAACCATGAGCTCAATATCTTGCTATATTTTCAAAAAAAGTGCATCTTTTAAAAGTTATGGCTACCTTGATAGAAAAAACTCTAATCCAGTTTTAAATAGCTTTTAATAAATACTTATCATTACACAAATAGAAACAAAGTCAATTTACCAAGTAACACTGTGAAGGTTTCAATGGCAAAAAGAAGAAGCGAGACCAGTTTTTCAGGCTGAATGAAAGTAGAATAAATATATTTGATATACACAAGTCAATAAGAATGTTTTCTTACCCAATTGAGTTTTCAATTAATAATTTAAAAAATAGAAATATAGACTAGCTCCTAGTCATGGAATTATGATAAATGGATAGGAATAAATGTTAAAAAAGTAATTAAATTTTCAATGCTCTTCATATTGGTTAGATTGCAATCATATGATACTTCAAACTTATTCACTGCTTTTCAAATATTAAATTTTACATTTCCAATCTCCATACTTTCAAATATGGCCATAAAATGTAAAAAATTCAAACTTACAGTTTATGGAAGACAAAAAAGAAAATTTGGCAAATTTTCAATGTAATGAGCTTCTTTATGAAAAATATATCATCCACAAGAATATTTAATTCATCTGGTCAATTGAAAATATATAATTATTTTCTTTCAGATTTGAGGAAATTAGTCTGTCTGGATCTTGAGAAAGACAATCTCTTCTACAAATGACAGGACTAGATAATACAAAATAGAAGAGAGAGATGCAACGGATAATGCTGAAAATGAAGTTAACATGGATGAAGATGGTCTAACATATTCAAATGCAAATGATACTAAAATAACCGAGAATGGGATCATTGACATATTCCAAGAAATTGTGAATAATAACTTTCAAGTAATTAGGGTTGGAAGACAACTGGTCAAAAGTATAGATGTCTTGCAAAAAATTGTCATCAAGGAAAATCATTTATAAAGAGGAGCAAAGAACGCACTCATGGAGCAAATCAAAATTTATTATCTAACATAATAAATATTTAAGGGATTTGAGTTTATCACATATCACCTTAAATCCATTCCACAAAACTCTAGATATAGACGTATATCAGTAAGATTTTCTAATATTAATGTTTTTATTTTAGTACATTTTGATTTCCTCTGAATTTTATTAATAGGCTAAGTATAGTATAATTTAAATGTTCATTTTTTAAATTAATCTCCTTGTTGTTTTCTCACCCATTGGATAAATACTTTTCTACATTTTCACTACAATCAAAAATTTGTTGTGCAATTGGAGAAGAGAGTAGAATACTTTGAAATATTGATTGAGAATATTGTTGAACAAAATATAAAGTATTATATATCCTTAAATTGTTGTTTTCTTTAAACACTTCATTCAAAGTTTTCTCCTCATTTAATGAAGTTTTCAATATCCAAATTATTTGTTTAGATTTGTTCTCAAACTCTTTTATTAGATATTTAGCTGAAAAGTATTCCTGAAATGATAAATGATAAAGTTGTAATTCATTAGTCTCTAATTTAGCAGGAATGATGTCAATTAATCCATTTATACACTTTTCAATGTTTTTTTCATTATTCATAGAAGGGTCAAGTATAATATTACTTTTTGAAAGATTAATAAAACATAATTTGTATATATCATCCATGTTCATATCCATTTTATTTATGGTCCCTAAATTATTCTTTTTTACTACACTAACAAAATCTGGGGTCGGGAAGAAACGTCCTAGGGTGGGAAAAAAACATCCTAAGATGTTCATCCTCAGATTGAAATTGTTCTCAATCCAATTTAGGCTGGGGTTCTTTGCCGAACAATCAAAAGGATTGATGCCATTCAACCTAAAGACTCTTAGTTCTTCTTGCAGTATTATAACCACCATGTTTTTGCGGAAAGATGTACTTCCTGTCCATTTAAACATCATCTAGGTTATCGCTGATTGTTTGATGTTATAGAATTTTTTTTATTTTGGTGCGATTATTTGCCATGAAATCCGCTCTTTTTCTAACTGTTTAAACTTCACATTTTCTTTTCAGCCCCTTGATGAATTGTTTTAAGGCATACACCTATTTTTATTTTTTGCAAAATCTGTCACCTTTTCCTTACCGTAAACTTTAGCCTACCAGACCGTTTTCTCCCAATGCCTACATTCTAGATTAGTAAAGAGGATAACAGGATATCCTCACAGATAATGCTGTATATTCAGATTTTCAAAACAACAACATCAATTACATTTGATTGTCAAGATGACAATATTTCTCTATCAGACTCAATGGAGGATTTAATGGATATTTACGTCAGAAAAATGTTGAATGATCTTATGGTATTTTAATTTCTGCAACTTTTATAAAAATCATTTATTGTCATAACACTTGTATAAATCCATCGTTGCTACTCTGTAGTCAATATAAACTTTAGATCAATATCCAACTGGCCTTACTAGTATTGTACAATTCTAAACTCATGTTCATAGCTACAAGCCTAATATTACTAAACAAAAAGTCAATATCGAATGGGAATTATAGGTGTTGATATCTCAAACAAAATGGCATCTAAAAGTAAGGGTATCAAGTTGAAAAAATTGCCTAATGGATATACAAGAATTTTTCAAGTACTTCAAAATTCTTCTAATACCTTGAAATCAATTAATTTCCAAGGTTATAATTTGGATAAGGAGAATTGCTTAAGTATTGCTCAACTATTTAGTCATTGCTGTAAAATTGAACAGGTTAATCTATCGGAAAGTCAAGGTATTGAGAGCAATTTATTAATAATTATTAAAGAACTTCAACAATCTTCCAAAACTTTAAAATACATTGATATTACTGGTTGTAATTTTGATAAAGATACTTGTGAAAAATTTGGTAAAATGTTGTCAAATTTTACTGTACTTGAAGAAATTTATATTGGAGGAAATCCGAATATGGGAAAAGGATTACATAGTATTTGTAAAGGACTTGAGCTATCTGCAAATACTTTGAAAAAGATCAGTTTGTATAATTGTAATTTGAATGAGAAAAAATGTAATTTAATAAGAGACTTATTATTTAAATGTTCAAAAATTGAAAAAATTAATCTTGGTGAAAATGTAAATATGGGTAAGGGATTATTAAATATTTGTGAAGGTCTTCAAATATCTTGTTCAAGTATAACATTCATTCCATTAAAAAACTGCAATTTAGATGAAAGTGTTTGTTATGGTTTGAAAAATTTATTAGAAAATTGTTCACAAATTAATGGAATATTTCTGGAAAAAAATAGAATGTTAGGTTATGGTTTACTTGAAATTTTTGACGGACTCTTAAAATCTAGTAAACATTTAAAATATATATATTTAAATTTTTGTCAATTGAATGAAAATATGGCTATTGCCTTGGGGAATCTTTTAAAAAGCTCTTGTACGGTAGAAGAACTCTGTCTACAAGGAAACCCTGATATTAGAGAAGATGGTCTATTGAGTATTGTAAAAGGTCTTGAATATTCTTCAACTACATTAAAAGAGATTGACCTTGAAGGATGTTGTCTAACTGAAAACATGTGTGTACATATTGGCAATTTATTGGCAAAATGTTGTCAAATTCAAAATATTTATCTAAAGGAAAATTGTAACATGGGAAATGGATTTAAAAAAATATGTGAAGGATTGGAAAAATCATGCAAAACTTTACAGATTATTGACATAGAAAAATGTAATTTAAATGAAAATGTTAGAAATTGTTTGGTAAATTTATTGAAAAAATGTCAAAATATTGAAAGAATATACCTTAGTTATAATCAAGATTTGGAATTGGACAGTATTTTTAAAACACTTCAAAAATCATCATTATCATTAACGATTTTAGATATTGCTAATGGTAATATTGATTCTAATTATTGTAGGAATCTTGTGGACCTATTAAAACTATGTATCAAACTAGAAGCTATATTCTTTGAGGTCAATGAATGGAATGAAAGTGAAATATTTGAAATATGTAATGCAGTTAGAAATTCATCTGCAACACTCAAGATTTTATGTTTTGAAGATTGTCAATTAGATGAGAAAATGTTTATTTGTATAGGAGAATTTTTAATGGATTGTCAAAATATTGAAGAGTTGCATATTGGCTGGAATTATAATGGTAAAAATGGAATTTTTAAAATATGTGAAGGTCTAGAAAGGTCATCTCATGCTTTAAAAATTATTGGCTTTCAAGCTTGCAATGTAGATGATTCTATATGTGAAATTATTGGAAATTTATTACAGAATTGTTCACAAATAACAAAGGTTCTCCTGTCAGATAATACAAATATAAAGAGAGGATGGAAAGCTATATGTAGAGGTCTAGAAGGGTCTATAAATACATTACTAAAGATTGACTTTACCAAGTGTCAAATGACTAAAGCCAATCAGAAAAAAGTAAAATATCAATTTCCATCAAAAATACTAAAATTCTAACTCACCAATCTAAAGATCATTTTAGTCAATATATATTTATTATATGAATACCTGATTTGAAAAATACAAGAGCAATTGAATCTTTTATATTTTGTTTTCTCATAATTTCTTAACACATACCAGTTTTCATTTTTATCATCTTCATTAATGGAAGCTATAAATATTCAAAAAGAAATAGTAATTAATCTGAATTGCATATTCTACTATTGCACGGATGTTGACATTTGCAAATTCCATTATCGTACCAGCCTTTATTGTGTAAGCAAGCATTAAAACTTTGGCAGGATTCTAAACAAACATAATGTTCACATTCATCCTATATTTGTCATCTAAACAATATTCTTAATATGGAACATTTAATACTAAAAGAAGCAAGTGTTTTACCTGCAAAATTGATATTTACATAAAAATATATAATAATTAACTTATAGTAATAGAGTTTTGTCATTGAAATTCAACTGTAAATTGTTACTTAGTTGGTAAGGATAATATAGTAATAATACTTTGAAACCTTTTTAATACTTGGTATGACCACCCTTATTGAAAAAACACAGCTGTAGCCTCTTTCTAAAACTATTAAACAATTTTTCAACATATCCAGTTGGAATATTGTCAAAATCTTGCTGTGTTACCCTCCATAGATCATCTACATTTGTACACATGTGTTTACCAACCCTTCCTTTTAGGTATGACCATAAATTTTCAATAGGATTTAGGTCAGGACTCTGGGCTGGCCAGTCTTGCAAGTGCCTTATCTTGTTTTCATCTAGATACCTTAAAGTATCATCCTGCATAAATACTTGTTCCTATTGTAATTTTCTAGGAAAGATTTATCAAGAATTTCTTGATATTTTTCCAAATCTAAATTGCTTTTG
>CAJFCJ010000038.1:24490-35863 GCA_904063045.1 Dimorphilus gyrociliatus | reverse complement strand
AAAACAAATTAAGTTAAATTGGAAACAAAAAAAGGAAAAACATACTTATGGCGTACCAGTTTTTTGGAAAGAATCGTGATAAAATGTATAGTAATTAGAGGGTATGAGAAGAAAATAACTTGAAGCAATGCATAAAAACATATAAAAGAGACTTTAATTGTAAGAGATTGTTGAAATAGTGAACTAAAGTTGAAATAAAATATAAAAAAGATACAAAGTGAAGCTGCAAGTGATGATAAAACAATTTTTAAACAAATCTCCGCCGTTTTCCATGTACGTTTAAAAATGTAGTAAATTGAAAACTGTAATGATAATGTTAGTGATAGAATTAATACGTTTATTATCGATGAAAGAAGCATCCGGTTGGGGTTAGGTACAAAAAATGAAAGGAAAAATGCCAGATTCAATCCTTTTGTATATGATTTATGATCAGATGTTATTGTAATATTTGAACCGCTTACAATATATGTTACGTTGCAGTCATGTCCAATAGTTTGGCTTATTGAAGTAATATTCATGGCCAAAACTTTACAGAAAATTATTAATCCATTCAAGAGGCAAAGACAATAGAATATCAACTTTCTCCTTTGAAAACAACGATCTAAAATCATACCAAAATGGATAATCAAGAAGGAAGTGAAGATTATTAGCAGAAATAATGCTAGATCTACAGTAAAAAAACATAACAACAATTTAGCAATGCTAAGCCATAGAATTAAGTCTTTTTGTTGAAAATATTTAATAATTATTGGTATTGCTAAACAATTTGTTAGTTTAATAAAAACTAGTGAAATTTGAAAATATTTTTTTGTTTTTATCTCAAAAAAAATTTCTAAATAAACAATCGACTGAGCACATGCAAGAACAAGCAAATCTTTGAAGATTTCACTGGAAAAAATGAGAATATTTAATCCAATACAGATGTCCCTACCCTTTCAATTTCTCTATATTAATTACCCTTTTGGATCTTTGTACTTGATACAATTGTCATCAACATCTGTTTTATTATAATGTTCAGCCACCAGTTCTGTCACTATTTTTGATTGATCAACCAAAATCATATTTGTGTTGATAAAGAATCCACAAAATAGACAAATAACATTTGCAACTATTGGATATGCAGCCAAAATGTGCAACACTAAGGAATTTAAACATTCCCTCTTGAAAGCCATTCTAACCAAATTATTTTTCATAGTGACAGTAAATTATTTAGTTTCTGTTGATTTTGTCTTGACAACAATTATTCGTAACATGGTTTTTTTTTACAGATTTATTCATTTTGAATAATGTTCCAACTTTTTTACAGTGTCCGTGATTGTGCAGTGCAAATTTGTTCTTCAATCATTACAACAGGTTATAAAAAAGATTTGCAATAAATACCAAATCATGACTAAAATTTTAATTTAAGGTTGTAATGAAAGTTAAGTAAAGAAATATTATTATGTCTACTTTTATAGAATATCTATTCAAAATAACATTTCATTTTTGAAATAAAATGACTATTTTAAGTACTAAATTCTTCTTTTTAGTCTCTCATTACCATTTTGCAATCTTGATTCCAAATTTCAACACACACAATCTAATGATTCTTTGGCATCCTTTGCCTCTTGGGTTTAGTACGCATGCTCCACACTTGAAATAGTAATTTCCGATGAGACGCCCTCTCTGAAAGCAAACAAACAATAAAAAAATGAACATTATAGTAAAAATTTCAATACATACCTTCATTAGAACTTCTTCAATCTGTTCATCAATTGCCCTTTCATCTACATCTTGAAGTAAATTTTCATCTTCAGCCAAACAGAAAAAGATCTATTTAAATGTCCAAAAAGAAATATTTGATACTTAGGAGAAATTTAAAAATGGTGAAATAACAGCACCTCAGATTTTGGAAAATTGTTCTAAAATTTATTTCTCACATTAGATATATTTCACTTTTTTAGTTCAAGTTGTTACTTTTAATAGTTTCTCTTTTTTCTATTTGTTTTTATGTTCTTTCATTTTCATTAAATAAATATCTTTAAACTATTCTTATCATTTATAGTAATTAATATTATTTTTTAATTATAATTACTATTTTTTATAAAAAACTAGGTCTTTGGCTGTTTTCCATCAGAGCTCTGGCTGTTTTCAACTCTGGCCGTTTTCTACCATATTCAAGAATTCCGATAGAAACATTCAAAAACCTTTTTTTTTGTAGCAATTACTTATAATCGTGACTGTCGACCATCCTAACTTTGAATACATGGCGGTAGGTTTACTAATGCTTCCTTCCAATATAGTTCTTTTGAGCTATTAAGTCAATGTAATCGCATCCTATCAGCATATTGACTGATTGATGTTCTGTTCTGCTATGATTATGTCTTTTAGGTACTGCCATTTCATCCTTTCTTCGCTTGTTATGGGTATTTGATTGACTGTGGCGATCTCAGGATATTCCAGGGCCTTCAATACTCTCCCATCAATGCTAATTTTGTGTTCCGCAGCTCTTTCTACTCTTCCCACCATCATGGGATCAATTTCTCTTTTGGCTGACTGTTTTTAATCAATTCTTTCTCTTCCATATTTATTATTAAGTCTTGATGCTGCTCTCAACTGTTCATCTTTCCAGCCTGTCCTTAACCAAGTGTTCATGTTGAACTTGCTCACAACAACCTCGATTGTGTTTAGCTGTCCGCTTTCCAAGTCATTCCTATCCTCATAATCAGCGTAGATCTCCTTTAACACTTGACTTAATTTGTCATGCTTTCCTATGTTGTTATTACTTTGAAACCATAGAATAAGTTTGAGTATATTTGATGAAAGAAGATCTGAACAAGTATTAAAAAACTATACAACAATTCGAATTAATTGATGATACTGTAGAGGATGAAATTGACCAAGAATTATCTAATCATAGGAATAATGTGTTGTCATTTTGATTACTTTTGGCTGTAAGATCACTGAGATCAATTTACAAACCCTGTTGGCTAAATTATATTTTTTATCATAGAATACATTAGTTTTGGAATAGATTGAATGAGAATCAAAGTATTTTGAATTGACGTATTGTTCAATAGAATTGATTCTTAAATTGAAATATTCATCTGTAATTAATTAATTTTAAAGATAAAATTGAAAAAATGCGGGTTAAAAGTATAAGAAGACCAGCCATGAAATTATATGTGAGAAGGAAGATTATGCTCTTCATCACCAATTTTTTCGTTTCCATATTCTTATTAATTAATTTCATAAATAACATAAATATTATCTTCTTATCTCAATATTATTTAACAATGCAGCTGTTCTTATATCATCTTTTATATTTATTTGGTGGGATTCTTGAATCTCTATGCTTTCTAGTTGTTTTCCTCTTCCATTTGTGATTTATTGATGTTCTTTGTAAAAGTGCATATTTTCCACTTTCTTTATAAATTGGAAATTGTGTATCTTTTGGGCTTTGATACCAAATGTTTAGTTTTGATATGGATTGAAAGTAACTTGTTTCCTGTCCAGTTCAAATTCTGAAATCTGACAAGTCCGGCAGGCTTCAACTTTGTTGTTTCCAGCATTTTCATTATGTATTTATTGATAATGTCCCAGATATCAGGTGAAATGATTTCTTTAACAAACCAAGTCCTCACTAGTGGTGTTGCATGATTTTTTATCTGCAGCATATGGTAGGTTTAATCACCATCCCTATACCAATCATCATATGTTTGAATATCTTGTATTACAGTGACTTTTGCCTTTCTTAGTGATGATTTCTTCCCAATATGTTTCTCTAATCTGGTAACTTCTTTATTTAAAATGATCTTGTATTTAGTATCTTCCATTATTTTGTTGTCAGCATAATTGGAATTTATAAGATCTGTTCTTAGTATGTCATATTCTTTCTGGAGTACCAATATTCTGGTACCAGAACTATTACATCCTTGATATCTCTGTCTTGAATAGGTAAATCCATTATTGCATAGTTTGGGCATGAAAAATATCCCTCCAAGTTTATACAAAAAATCAGAATTTGCAGACTTTTTATTTAGTATTTTGTAAACAAACTTATGGTTCTATTGATGTGAGTGTTTTAGCAAATTGGTAATGATTAGTAAGGATAAATACAGTTCTGATGTACCTGAAATTCCTACAATTACAATACAACAAATTAGAAAAAAGTAGACTGATTGGTTTTAAGCAGTAAGTCTGTTTGAAAGTTTTTACTTACTTTTCCAGTGATATTTCCATTTTTTTATAGTCAAACTGTGTCTTTTACTCACTAATTTGTATGTCTTTTTATTACATCAAAGACCTATAATTATCAGTCAGGGTTAACCTAACCTAACCCTAACCTAAAACCATGCCCTCTGTCAACAATTGATAAAAAATCAGGGTAGCTGTAGTAGGCGAATAGATTCAACAGCGTATTTATTATGATAGACTAATCGTCACTGATGAACCTAGGTTTTGTCTAAATGGTCCAGATCACCAACTATCTTACCAGTCAGCTGCCAGGTAAAGGCTTTCTAGATATAGGCTTTGTCTTGATCGAGAATTGATGGTGTGGGTGTATGTCCTTAGATATGTTATAGTTATTTTTTTCTATTTTCTATTCTTTATCTCAGTTTTACTGAGACAACGACTATTCTATGTTATACAGTGGACAAGCACAAGTTACACAAATACAAGTCATTATTGTCCACCATGTTGGTATTTTTAACAGTGTAGTCAATTATTTGTTGTCATGCACCCAAAAGCTATTACAAGTCAAAAACTGAAGCGTGAAGAAAATTTGAAAATTTTTTATGAAAAATTGCTAAAAATATATAAGCTGAAGGTGTTAAAGAAGACTATTCAAAAGAAACATCTACTAACAGTGATACAGAGGACTGTTTTGAAGCTGCTAAGAGTCAAACATAAAAACACCAAAATTTAGAATGATCGCAAACAAGATTGCATTGCTGGCCAGTTATCTCAACTAATGTTGACTATTAACATTTGGATAAACATTGAAAGTAGTGACACAAATAGGTGAAAAAGGCTTATGAAAGAGAAAGTAAACTACCAAATGAGCCCATTTTTGCATTTCCATAGGCTATAGGTAAAAGTCCATCTAGGACTGATTTTGCCCGACATTCGTACATTCCTTCATCCCTCTCAGTAGTAAATGGTAAATCAACAACTGTCTAAAATGAAACAGCTAATTAAAAAATTGTAAAGGAAAGATAACATTTCTTTATTACTAAAGTATGCATTGCATCTTTGTTTGTCCAAGTATTCTGTAATAATCTTTTATTATCTTTATAGATTTCTAAATCAATGTCATCTCCAAATTCGTAATCAATATCACAATAAAAATAGCCAACTTTACCAGATAAAAGAGGAATTGTTGACTTAATTAATTTGTTCATATTTAAACCTTCAACTCCTTTATAAAAACAACTTCTAAAGTAAGGATATTTTAAAGTTTGTGGAATACTTCTTTCTTTAATATGAAAATGCTTTACAGAGAAAGCTATTTCAATCATGGAACTATGATCATCTTTTTTGAACATCGGTAATTGTGTCTCATACAATGGCTGGATGATAAAATGTATAGAACTGTCAATATTATCAGGATTATTAGCATTTTCAACACTAATGTTACAAGTAACAAAATAACTTTGATTAAGTTTGATAGAAGTAACTATTACAGAAATATTATTCTCTAAATTGATCTGTTTTTGAAGTCTATTCAAGTCAACTTGTTCTCCAATATTTTCATTTACAAATTGACCATTAACTTTTTTCATATAATCTCTAGATATGAATAGTTTTGTTGTTGTATTAAATAAAAAAACTATATCTCTTTGAAAAACTTTCTCATTTAAAATTTGCTTTCCTCTTTTTTTGTATAAAATGTATTGTAAAGGTCAAGGAAACATAGAAAAATCTACATCTTTCAGTGCTTTTAAAAAGTTCAAGATATACAGACATCTTCAAAATTAATATGTTGTTCATGTCTAATTATTTCATGTTAATTATGGATTAATATTGTGTAATAAATCCTGGGTTTTTTTTACTTGGACCTAGTCCACAATTTGTTACATCTTTTTAACATAAAATTATGACATAGGACTAAAAAATTTATAAAATAAACCAATGTCCACAATAAAACAAAGCTCTTAAGCTCAAGTTAACTATCCATGTTTTAAGATATCTTAAGAGGAACATGATTATTTGCCGAACATTTTCTGAAGTTTTTAAGCATGGTAGCTTGTTAAATTTTAAAACTTAGCTTAGTTTGTCTCTTCAACACGGATTGTAAATATTGCAAATCCTTCAATTAACCATTTGAGAGATCAATTTCCACAGTGCAGTAATTTGAAGCAATAAATGCAGCTTAATAATGTATTAATCCAAAAATATACACATTTAAAAATCCGGATACGACAGAAAACGTCCCCAAATTCATGGTTTAACCCTAACCCTAACCCTAACCTAGCCCTTGCCTCTCTCTAATCTTTTTGATTACCCCTAACCCTTAGATGGAACTCACCTAACTACAAATCAAAAGCTACTTTACTCCTCCTAACCTTTTTTTAACCCGAAATGTTGCTTTCAAAAATCTCACTTGGGGACGTTTTCTGTCGGCCCCAAATATTCTAATTTAAGCACTAAATAAGAATACGACAGAAGTCGCCCAGGGCAGAAGTCGCCCAGGACAGAAGTCGCCCAGACATTGATAGAAGTCGCCCAGAGCTGTGACAGAAGTCGCCCAGAAGTGTGATAGAAGTCACCCAGGACTATGACAGAAGTCGCCCAGAAGTGTACTAGAAGTTTACAGTATGCTTAATAAAATGCAAAATATATGAAAATAATTTATGAAGTAGTTTGTATTTATTATTTGTAATCTGTGAGTGATAATGAAAGAAATTGTTTTACCAGTTTTTTTTGTAGAGTAATGTTTTACCACTTGATTTGTTGTGAAAATTGAATTGTTAGCTATTCGAATTAAGTGATTTTCTGCATTGTAATCCTTCAAAAGTAACAATTGTTTTGATAAAAATATTAGTCTCTTTAAAATCATGTATATATCTTACAATTTTTTTTTAATTCTCATGATCTTTGACATAAGAGGTATTTGAAAGAAATTGATGAACATGGCAAAATTCTGCTTTGAATGTAGAAACAAATTTAATAAATTAAATGAAATGCATAAGATTTTTAGTTTAAAACTCAATACTGTACTTTGTATTGTGATTGTGGGAATTTTCTGCTGTACTGATCCAAATAGAACCTCAAGTTTGTGCACAAGTTTAAGCAAATAAATGATATTTATGTGAAACCTTCAACAGAATGCCAGTATTTTATTATTTAATTCATTCACTATTTAGTTATTATTAAATGATGCATTCTATATTTATTAATACTTATTATATATTTCAATTGTCAGAAATCAATAGAAACAAAGAACAAACACATTATGTCTTCTACAGTTCTAGGCGACTTCTGTCATAGTCCTGGGCGACTTCTATCACAGTTCTGGGCGACTTCTGTCACAGCTCTGGGCGACTTCTATCAATTTCTGGGCGACTTCTGTCCTGGGCGACTTCTGCCCTGGGCGACTTCTGTTGTTCCCACTAAATAATACCTTAAAAGACTAAAATTCACACAATTGAAAGAATGAATAAATAAACGATGGATACTTGATTAAGCTATTGAAGAAAACTATCAATAAATAATTGCTAAAAATAGGTTAATGGATGTTAACGTATCACATTATAACATATGTAACATTTTAAAAGATTAGATCATAGAAAATTTCAAGAATAAATGAGTACATACATGATTGAGTTATTCAAGAAAGAAATGGAAGAATGACTGTTAATTTAGCTTGCCCTAATAATTGTTTAAAATGCAGCTTATCTGGAAATGGTGAAGAAACAAAATGTCTTCAATGCATAACTGTGTACAGCCTGTTCCGATTACAATTTTTGCAGATATTGTAATGTTACAAATGGTATGCCAGTTTGCATTGAGTGTTTTAACTACAGTGCATGTTTGACATTTGAAAAGAAGTGAACAGGTATGTTATTCTTTAATTTCTACTTCCACTCTTCTTTTCATAAAGAAATCATTCTAAATGTTTCAGAATGTCCCAACTTCTGTCAGACTAGTTATGGAAGAGCTGGAACTACTCTTTGTTCAAAATGCTTTAGAAGATATCGTCTGAAGTTTGATAATACATGTTCACCATGTAGTTCTCATTGTGCTGTTTGTAGTGCTGATTCCAGTGATAATCTACTTTGCTCATCTTGTGATAAGGGAACTGCACTTAATACTAAAGCTAAGAAATGTGATTCTTGTCCTACAGGCAGTTATAAATGAACTTTCAAATTAGAAATCCAAAAGACTTTTTGCATCAAACGCAGTGAGCATTATGTAGAAAACAGTGATGGAACATGTTTGTCATGCCCATCAAAGTGAGCTAAATGTACTAATGACAATGGAATTGCCATATGTTTAGAATGCCTTGCTGGTTTTAATATTAGATCTACTAACAAAACCTGTATAGCTTGTAAAGAATTTCGTAATCAATGCACGGAAGATTTAAATAATCAAGATGGAACTCAATGTAATAAATGTCAAAGTTATTATCAACTCTCCATGAACTCCACACCCTGTACACAATGTTCATCAAACTGCTTGATTGTATTTTATCAGGTAAGTCTACATTGTGTACATTATGCAAAGCAAAATATATGATGGATAATAATGGAAAATGTCAATCTTGTCCAGCAAATTGTGAAATCTGTCAATGGAAATACAATAATCAAAATCTAACTGAAGATCAAAATATAAAAATTCAAAATTTACCACAAATTTTTCCAAAATTCTGGTCCAACTGAAGTATTTTTTCATTCTTCTTAAGTGATTATAGAAAATTCTGTCTTTATTTTAATAGCTGATTTTAGGGAGAATCATTTAGGTTTTGTGAAATATATATAAATTTTAAAGTTTTCATATATCATATATGAACGGAAATTCTCCTTAGTGTAATATAAATGCTCCAGAATTGTGTACATTGTTTCTTTCTGGGCCATTTTCGCCTTTTCTGAGATAAATGCCTTAATAAATGTTGATCCTCGAAAAATTAATAAGCAGTTGCAACTATCAAAAAAATATTTTATAATTGACTTTGTAAGATGAAGTGTTGAATTATTATTGAGCTAGTCAATTGGCATGTTTTCTTAAAAATGTGTCATAATGAAAAATAATGAATGACAGAGCAATGTTTTTTGAAAAAGTGATGTTATTTTTTAAATAAGTAAACCATTACTTTTTTGAATAAAATAAGCAGCAGAATCGTCCAGAAAAGTATTTGAACTGTTGCCGATGTCCTGCTGTAAAAAGCATCTTGGTGTATTTCTGAAAATGCTAACACCTCTGGAAAATTGAGTTATTTTGAGTAGTAAAATAATACCAATATAGTCTAGTTTACTAACACACAATGTGGTATACTGTTGCAAAGTATTTCACAGTAGGTTATATTGACTTGAATGGAACCTACAGGTCTTAAACCTAGGAAAACGGGCAATTGACTTTTCATATTATTCTTAAACTCATATTTAAATTCTGCCAGAAAAATAGTTATCAAACACAAAATTTTAACAATGACTGTTTTTTTCTTAACTTACCGTACACTTTTGGAATATCTGAATTCAAAATGTACATTTAGATTTATTACACAAAATTTAAAAATTTATAAAACAAACTAACTGCAAGACAATTCCTTTTCAAAATAATTTTTTCCTGCTTCAGCCTGAAAATTTGAAACTTGACTTTTAGTTTTATCTTTTATAAAACATTTCCTTGAATCTTCATATTCAATAAATGACCTAAAAATTGTCATTATCAGAATTTTAGTATAATATAGTACAATAAACTATATCTGTTAGAAAATCACTTACTTGCATTCATCCATAAACTGGCAAACATGTTTGCATGAATTTACATCGTAGTCATGGTATTCTACCATCATTAGATCATTACTTGTAAAGCTTTTATTATTAATACTTGAATAAGAACAACCTGAAATATATTCAGTGTTTTTACAAAGTCATTACATAGATAAATTGAAAATTACTATTCTGACTAGCTGCTATGTTTTTTTTCAATATAAATATAAAACTTAGTAAGTAGATACAGCTAAACATTTTCTATAGTAAATTGAACATGAAATATTCCTCAGATTTTCAGATTGTGAGCGTTGCAAATTTTCAAATAATTTTTTATAAAGTGACTAACAATTGATAATTGTAAATGTCATGATCTATAAAATGCAAAAAAAATTTCTAATAAATATTTTTAATTAATGAATAAAATAATATATTCTTTATTCAAATTTCTGCTTTTATAAAAAATTTAGGTAAACTATATTATTGAAGCAACAATATTAGTTGTTTCAGATCATGAAAGTTTGAACTAAAAGTTTGAAATTATATTAAATTGAAAAAATCTTGTTTAGTGTTAGATTAAGGTTTTGATAAAATTCTAAAAATGTATAGGTAATTTACACATAGATTTGGCAGCTCTAGTCTACAATAGATTAGTATTTTTGAACAAGTATTTCGCTTTGAAGGTAGTACTGATTGGGATAAGCAGGCTTGACCTAAAAATTTGCTTTTATTGTAAGTCTTGGATTTTATTCACTATTATGTAGTATTGTGTATAGAATACTATTCACAATAACATGGGATGCGTCAGAAAACGTCCACAAATCAGTGCTTTTACCCTAACCCTAACCCAGCTCCTGGCTGCACCTAACCTTTTCTATTAACCCCAACCCTTAGAGGAGACCCTCCTAAGTACATATCAGTTGCTGTCTTCTTCTCCCTAACCATTTCTCAATCCAAAATCTAATCTTGAAATTTCTCAGTTGTGGATGTTTTCTGTCCTCCCCAATAACATGCATTAGTCAGACATATTTCCTCTACATTTACCCTTGTAAATTGTTAAACTGTATGATTATACCTCCAAAAAACCAAATCAATGGCTATCTTATTGTTTCTAGCTTTGCGGTAATCATTGCGACAATTTGACAGATTATATTGTATTTGTATATTTTCCCGATATCTCTAAATGCTTTTTTAAAAAAGTTGTGAAACCTCAATCTCAATGGACGCCTGGTAGTAATAAAGTTTTTTATGCAAAAAAATTTCAGTTTACAACATTTTTTTAAATGACAAACCGGAAATCAAGTGTCTGTATCAATAATTATGCAATGCGGCCAAATAAAGAAAAAATTCATGAAAATTACTCAAAATATTTTGCTAATAATATTCCCAAATATCACCATTTTCTGAATATTTTTCAATATTACGTAAATATTACTCTTTATCTATAGAAATTTAGACA
>CAJFCJ010000038.1:0-13834 GCA_904063045.1 Dimorphilus gyrociliatus | reverse complement strand
GTCTTTCAATTGATTAATGACATCTGTACATGCTCTAAATGCTTAAATAATTATCAATTACAAGGGAACTCGGAATGTATATACAATTCTGTTGGTGAGAGTCGATTGGAGGATGAAGCCATTGCTAATTGTCTGGAATATAGTAGCCCAGCTGAATTCTCAACTGTTTCAGAATGTACAAAATGTATTGCTGGTTGGGCTCTGGAACAAGCTTCCTCTACATCATCTTCAAAATGTCACCAATGCCAGCTTGGATGTGAAACATGTATAGTTGATGTATCTTCAACACCTACAACAGTTAACAGGTGTACTGTTTGCTCCAAAAGCTATGCACTTAATAATGCTGGAACATGTATAAAATGTCCATACAATTGTGATGAATGTAGAGTTGATCCAGAAAATCAAAATAATGCTCTTTGCCTCTCTTTTGGATGCACTTCAGGAGCTTTAAATGATGCAAATTTTAGTTGTCAATCCTGTTCTATTGCCAATTGTGCAATTTGTGTACAACAAATTAATGGTATGTTCAAATGTTTAAAATGCAATCAAGGTTATTATAAAGATGATGATGGAATATGTCAAGCATGTATGCAAAACTGTCCCTTTTGTTTTAATAATCAAAGTTGTATACCTGATGGTTGTAAAGAAGGTTTTATTAGGCATAGAACTGAGGGAACCTGTCTACCCTGCATTGGAGATGGAGTAGCAAGATGTTCATTTGACACAGCAACATTCAATATACTTATACCAGAAATGTGTAAAATTGGTTTCAGACTGGATACATCTACTAATCCACCTTCGTGTGAAAGTAAGTATTGTTTTAAAGATTACTTCTTTAAAAGTGTAAGTGTTTACATAATTACAGGATGTGATCCGAATTGCAAAATATGTAATGCTCATGGTATTGCTAAATGTGATGATGAACAATGTAACTTTGGTTATTTTTATGATCCAACTGATCAAAAATGTTATAAAGAGAAAACCAGATGTGACAAATCTATTAGGTTGGGTGATAAAACTGTGTGTATAAAGTGTAATTCTTCAATATTTACTTTATCAAATGGTGAATGTAGAACTTGTCCAATTGGATGTTCAAGTTGTTCATTTGATTCCACCAGAAATAGATTTTCTTGTCCTTCATGTAAAAACCAATATTATATATCAAACAACAATATTTGTAGAAAATGTCCAACTGGGTGCAAATCTTGTTCATTGGTTGGTGGAATGGTCCAATGCACAGCTTGTTTGCCAACATATGGATTGAGAGAAGGATTATGTGACAAATGTAATTCGGATAAATGTCAAATCTGTGAAATTCCTCCAGGAGAGACTTCAATGGTTTGTACATTATGCTTACAGCAATATTATTTAAATAATGATGAATGTGGAAAATGTCCAACTCACTGCAAGGAATGCAATCACAATGGAAATTATCAATGTAAAACATGCATGAAAAGATATGGTAGGTCACCTGATGGAACTTGTCGTCTGTGTCCATCAAACTGTGAAACATGTGTTATCAATACTAGTCAAATTAGTACATGTACTAAATGTATATCTAATGAATTTTCCCTTCAAATTGATGGAACATGCATGCCTTGTTCATCAGCTGCATTTACCAATTGTGCAACATGCACTAAAGCATTATTCAATAGAAAGACTGTTTGTAAATCATGTGATGCTGGCTTTTCTTTAAGTGATGATGGAGAAAGTTGTGTTTTTTGTTCTATAAGTAAATGTTCTATGTGCATTCATGGTAATATATGTTCTGAATGTAAAACTGGTTTTCATTTAAGTAACTATAATAGAGATTGTGTTAATAAATGATGCAAATTATTTCTGTACTTTGTTGTATAGTAATTGTTTGAATTTCTGGTTCATTTAATGAATTTTTATTGTTCTAGTCAATTTTTTTTAAATATAATAAAATATCTTTTCATACTAGTTTGTCAAAATTCTCAATAAATGAATCAGTTTTCTAAAGAGAATGAAATTGAGTATTATTTGTTGAAAAAGAACTAGAAAACTACCCTAAAAAGGATGCTGGACAAAACATTCCCTATTTACCCTAACCCATCAGTGGGTAAAGTAATTTCTGCTTTTTTGTCCCTAACCTTCAGTTTGGCCTTGCAATAGACTGAAATCAATGAAATTGAATTTTCTCAACCCTAAAAAAGCTCCAGACCTAGCCCTAAAATTTACCTTCAGGGGACGTTTTGTCTCAACCCCATCTAAAAAGGTTTTGTTAACTTATCCTAAATGGTTAAAATGGCTGGTAATTTATGAATGAAAGTAGCTGCTACTATGTCTTGGAATTATATTCACAGTTTTGTAGTTTTACCCAGCCATAGATTCTGATTTCAGTGCATCATTGTTCCTAGCCCATTTCTTTCATTCTATAAAAGTGTTAAACTTGAATGGTTTAAAATTCAAAAATGATTCTGATTTCAGTCAATTCACTAACACAGTTAAGCTGCTGTCTCTCTTAAACAATATTAGCCTGATAGATGTACAAAACATAACAATTACAAATATACCACCTTGGAATATATAAATTGTGATTCTTGTAATTTTACACCAGATGAAGCACAGATATTGGGACAATTCTTGATTAAAGGATTAGAATATTCTTCTGAGACATTGAGAATGATCTATTTTCTAAAATGTCTGCTTGAAATGCAATTACAGAGAGAAGACATATTTTTAAACTGAGCTTAAAATACAAAAATAGAAATTGTGTTGGATAATTTGGCCTACTTATATGAATAATATTCTTATTTCTTGTTTGAATAACTTAATCATGCAGACACAACTATTTTTCATAAAAGCTAGACAAATGTCTTTATTATAAAAAGAATTCATTCAGAAATATGTTATTAATTCTAATCCATTACCATTTTACAAGATTAGGCCATCTAGATAACAATCAACCATTTTATCTGATAACTCAGTAAACCTTAATTCTTTTTCTTCCAGTTTACTTCACTATTGCAATATTTAAAATTGTAAAAATCCTCTTTTAAACAATAACTTTCCAAAGCACTCAACCAATTCTTCTACTCTTTTTAATGTTTTTGTTAGGTCTTGAATCTCATTCATCAACATGATTCCTTTTGACCAGTTCCAATTTCTGCCATTCAATACTTAAAATGAATGTTACAGAAACTGTTACACATTATGAAAGGGTGCAGACCACATACACATTACTTTTCAGCATTGTTGTACACATACATTCATCTGTTATATTCCACAATAGATAAGTTGTATAGAACCAATATTGTACCGAGCAGATAGCACTGATAGAGATAAGCATAATTTTAAGAATTTTGTTCTCACCCCAATTGTGGTCTTCTTTACTGCTCATTCAGTAATAGGCCAAAATACTGGTCCAAATAAAGGTATTGAATAAGATGAAACAACTGTGACATGCATCTTTTCCATATTCTTTGTTCCTTTGTCAATTCCCACGTAGCCACCATCTGTTATGGTCAAAGAGTCTATTTCCTACAAAATAGAGTTCTTTCTAAAGTTTCAGCATTATAATTCCTATGAAATATAAGTCTTTCTAATGTACTTTTATATCTAATGTCTAAATATTGATATATCATTATATCTAAGTGCACAGATATTAATACCATCATAGAAGGAGATCCTTTTCATGGTACAGTTCAGACTGGAAAGATATCTCCTTTGAGAGATATTGTTCAACATTTGATTACAAATGAAATTATGGTAAAATCTAAAGAAGCTTTTAAAAAGAACAAAGTAAAACTGGAAGAAAGGTAAACATCATCACTCAACAAAAATTTACAGCACAAGAAGGATCACAAAAACAAAATTCCTCCTCAACAAACTGCAAAACAAAAAAAAAAGTTCTATCTAAGTTACCTTCTATAGACTGCATTAAAAGGAAACCTTGAAAAAAAAGCTGCAACAAAACAAAAGTAAGCTATATGTTTCTGTGTTTGATCTGTTTCAAAGAGAGATACAATAGTGTTTAAATTCAAGTATCTTTTAGTTTCTTTGTCAATTACTAACTAACAACATTCCAGATTATTTCTTTCCACAAAGGCATTTAATCATTGTCACAATGAGAATTAGACAAATATAATTCTACTTTCTTTAGTCTATGTAATTCAAACAATAGCTAACACTAATCCTAAAAAGGTTTGGAAAGGTTTTTTTTGACTAAATCAAAAAAGAGTAACAGAATTTTCACATTTCAAGAGTCCCAGTCAATTTTGGGAAGCAGTCAAATTGTGCAAGTGTAACTAGATATAAAGTAAGGAGGTGATATGTTGAAGAAGTTGGATATATTTTAATACAATTGATTTAATAATTTAAAGGGAGATAACTGTTACCCAAATTGTGAAATTCCTCATTCTTTTTAATATTTTGATGTTTAATTGATGTTTGTTATTAGAATGGAAGAAATATATTTGCAATTATATCTGGTAAAAAGGGTTAGGTCTTAAGTGTTAGGGATTAGTACAGATTGGTAACCCCCTAATTGCTTAGGGTTAGGTTGGGCTTGATGTTTGGTTTAGGCCACTCACAGCACTGTTATTAATGATTTAAGCTCCACTTAGGTGTTCCTGTGCTTGTATTGGTTAAGTGCTGGTTCCTGACGAACACTGGACTGGGTACTGCTTAGTCCCCTTGTTGGTTTGACTGTCTCAATGTACAAGTCCATTTCTGTGTTAGGTAGGGGCTCACTCCGGTCAGGTATACTAAGTTCACTAATGTCAATTAGAATATATGCATAACAAGTATTTTTTTCCTTTGAAAGAATTTTTTATTTAAAGTCACAAATAAAAACAATATTTTCCCTTTAGCCAAGGCTTCATCATGTTTAAATGCTAATTCGAACATTTCTACCATTCATATACCCTTCACCACAGGAACATAAAAAAGAAAAAAGAAAAACCCTAATGTACAACTTTGGTTATATTTTACATGCTTGAACTCTATTATTTTATGCAACTTATACATGTACATCTTAAAACCTATGCAAGAAAATGCTATAACATTGGCCAAACATAAGTCTGATTTGTCAGCTTGAAGGCTTATCTTTAATTACCAATAAAGGTTTGGCCAAGTTATAATTTAATTAACTTGCCTATGGTCTGGCCAAGTTATAATTCAATTAACCTTCCTAAATGTTCAACCTTGTAACATCCTGTTACTAAAGATAAATATGAACTACACATTTCAGCAACTATAAAGTGATGATTGGATGTCAGAGGCAAACCTCAGAGTATATAAATCGTCACTATTCTCATTCTACACACAGCTTCCATCTGGACCCAAGGACCTGGGAAGATCACCTGAAATAACCTCCACTGGAACCATCCATCTACTCTTCAACATTGGAAGACAGTTTGGTAATTTGGCAACCAGCTATTACAAATAATCTACTCTGCTATTGAACTCTCATATTGTTACTTGCTTAAGTATTATTATTGTGAATAAACTGTTTTGATTTTAAACATTTGTTTAAAAGGTTCGAGTAGAACCAGTATTGTTAAAACTTGCAAATGCATAGATTTTGGCAGCTAGAGCAGTACAAATTTGGCACAGTTGACAGGATAATATTTTGGTTTATTCAAAAGTTTAGAGAAAGTAAATATGGCAGAAGGAGGAAATGGAAATGCCAATGGGGCAGTTACAGACTCTAATCCTTCAACCCCTACAACCCCAACAATTATAATTCAACCAGCAGAAATGTCAAAAAGGCAACAAAGACTAATTGAAGACTATGATAGATTGGTGAGTGAAATGAAAAGAATTCAGATGAGACAGAAAACGTCCATGACAGAAAATGTCCATGAACTGACAGAAAACATCCATAAACTGACAGAAAATGTACATGAATAAAAAAATTAATTTAAATAAAAATTAAATAGACAGATATTAATAATAAAAAAATTGTAAGAAATAAATATTTTTTTGACAGAAACTGGTATTTGTTAGGAAATCTCCAGGAAAACAGTTATGAACTGTCAACTTCCTTTTCTATTTTCACTCACTTGAGGTAATGTGAATTTTTAATTTTTCAAGTTTGTATTGTTCTTTTTAATTGTTGTGATAACAAAACTGACTGATTAATTAATTAATAATTTCCCATAACATAAATATAACAATATTGAACATTTTGTGAATATTTTTGAATGTTTTTCTCAAAATACCATATTCCACATGGATAATCAATGACTTGTTTGTAATAATTTTGCAGTTCCTTTTTCTCAGTATTTTATAAACAATAATTAGTGATGGAAAATTGCTCTCTTTGCAATCAAAAATTTGTTGGTAAGCAAATTAAAGGAAAACGCTCTTGGTGCTCCCACCTTTGTCATATAAAATGTTTGAAAGGTTTGTATTATGTTTTTTGAAACCTATATATTATTTATCTTTTTCAAGATTCAGCAACAGTCACCACTCTGCTTAAGTTGTTTTAAAATATCAAAAGGAACTTGTTTGGTGATGATAAAGAGAGTTGATGAGCCAGAAAAACATGTGGAAAGTGCAGTAAGTGAAGTAAAAAACATCAATTTTATGGTAAAACTGAAAGAGGAAGAAGAAAGAATTCTGGAAAAGAATATTGAGGAGAAAAGAGAGAATAATCAAGAACAACAAAGTACTACTGAAGAGTTCACAGATGAGTTGAGATTATCCTTATCATGGAGTACCAATGACAGTCATGATGACAATCCAAAGGCAATGAAAAATGAAGAAATTGGTAATTTGGAAAATATCATAAATGGAAGTGATTTTGAATTTAATAATGAAATTGAAGTTGATCATGTTCAAACAAATCAAAATTCAAATATAGCATCTGAACAAATTGAGGAAGAATCTTTTGAAAGTGAAACATCTGTTAAAGAAAATTCTTTTAATGATATTCATTTTAAAATTCTACAAAATGGAAGTCAAAAAGGAAAAGATTTACTTTTACACAAAGAGTATTCCTATAATATAAAATTAAAAACAAAAACAACTACAGTATGGACCTGTTCTGTCAGAAATAAAAAGAGAAAATGTACAGCAAGCATCAATGAAAGAGGAACAAACCTTGTAATTGGAAAAAACCTACATAACCATTCACCAATAAAAAACTTAGAAACAAGGATTTCCATAAGAAAAGAAATCAAAGAAGCTAGTTCAACTGATAGAAATTTATCTGGCAAAAGAATTGCTGAAAGTGAATTGGTCAAATATTCAACAAACTCAAACTTACCAAATATAGGGAATTGTAAGGAAGTGGCAAATTGGAATAGAAGAAAGAACAGACCTATTGTACCCAATGATAAAAACTTTGAACTGAATATGACATTCATTCCTTCTGAATTTCTAAAGAAGGATATAAATATGAATAATGAGAGGATCATTATCTTTGCAACAAATCATCAGTTGGATGATATTGTCAAAGGGTAAAATTTGGTACCTTGATGGTACTTTTAAAATTGCCAATGAACCTTTTGTTCAAATGTACTCTATTCATGCATTTTTGAAAAAAAATGGACAGCTTAAACAAGTTCCTGTACACATATATTTGTCAGCTATACACTACAATAGAGAAGTAGTATTGAACCAGTATTGTACTATGTAGATAGCACTGATAAAGATAAGCAGTTGTGACCTAGTTTCGCATAGGACAGTGCATACACATTATGCAGCAATAAAACCTATTAAATTATATAAAGAATATTGCTATTTGCAACCTAGCATTAATATTACAATTTATTAATCCATAAATTTATGATTTTGAACTAAAACTAGTTCAATTATTTATCAAATATGCTAAAATTCTAAGTTTAGATTATATTCACTATCCAACAGTATTGTGTATACAATACTGTTCTACTTAACATGCATTAATCAAATATACTTCCTCCTTATATGCTGATGCTAAAATTACTAACTCAATGAATTGAATATAATTGTTAATGTAGAATATAAAAATGGTCAAATATAGAATCTACATGTTTTCTTGATTGTTGGACTTGTCCTACTAAAATTGTTACATCTTATGCAACTCTCCAACCTTCGAAATTCAACTATTATTTAGAAGAGGAAAACAATAAAAACATGACCACATTTACAACTTTTCTTTGTCTTAAAATGTTACTTTTGTTTTCATGAACATTGAAATTTGTGAACTATCAACCTTTAAAAGAGTATATAAACCCTACAAAATTAATAGTTAATAGTTCACTTTTCTAACTGTCAGCTAGCTGCTTAAACTAGCTTGTTTAGAACTAGAAACTCATTTTACTCAATACATATTCTTTGGATGAAATACTCGTGTTTTGTTGATTAATTTCTATCGAAATTATATTTGTTGAACTACTTGTGGACGAACTTTAAAGGTTCTATTTGTTTGAGTACTTTGGCAAATTGGTAAATGATTGGAAAGGACGATTACAGTTGTGACAAACCAGAAATTCCTACAATTACAATACAACAAAGTACAGTTCCATTGCTTTTTTCTTTTCTCTCCTCTAAAAAGAAAAGAGCTTATAAACTACTTTTCCAGGTAAGAATTCAATTCCATAAATATATTTATTGATAAGTATCAATATAAACTCTTTAAGGCTGTAAAAGACTTGGCAGGAAATTGCTCTCCCAGGAAAATAGTCTTAGATTATGAAAAGGCTGTTTGGAAAACATTATAAAATGAATGGCCTGACACTGTCTTGACAGGATGTTCATTTCACTGGTGTCAAGCAATATTCAGAAAACTTCAGGTTCATTAATTTCTAAGAATATTTAATATTTAAATCATCAAATGTTTTGTTTCAGGATCTTGGTTACAGCACCGAATTTAGAAAAAAAGAGGGAGCTTGGGAATCCATGAAAATGATAATGGCTTTGCCATATTTGCCATATAGTATGATTGAAAATGAATTCATGAAAATTCAAAATGAACTGGCAAAAGAAAGTAAGCTTGCAGATTTGCTGGAATATGTTTGTAATACATGGATAAAAAGTTCAATTTTGGCCTCCAGAGACTTGGTCACTTTTTGATCAAAGTATCAGGACTAATAATGATCTGGAAGGTTACCATCACAGGCTTAACAAAATTATTGGAGAAAATGTTTCTTTCTATTTGGTCATTGATGAATTGAAGAGGGAGGCAGATCTGATTAATCTCTACAAAAAGCTATTAAGTGAGAGAAAAATAGTAGGACTTCAAAGTAAAATTTATACCCAAATTCAAAGTGATCTTTTCTCAATTTGGGAAAATTTTAAAAAGGGTGAAATTACAGCTAAACAGCTTCTTCAATTGTGCTCTGAATTGTATTACTGAAAAATAGTTGACAATTACTTTATGATCAAAATATGAAATATTTGATGACAGAAGCAATGATTGTTTTTCAAATGAAGATGAACAGCAAAAAGAAGGAAATAATTCAATAAATTGTATAGAGGGAAGTGATGAATTAAATTGCCAATTACAAATTATACAATTGGTATTTTCAATACCAACTGAAATAAAAATGCCTGGTAAAATTCAATTAAAAAGCAATCAATTTTCAAATAGCCTATGTTATTTACATATTGAAAGTAGTTTATACTTAAATATATCAATTTCAAGATTACATCCAAATTTAGTATATTTGTATATAAAAAATACAAAAATAGAAAGTGATAAAGTTTTCACATCAAGTTTAAACTTATTACAAAGTTTAACAAAACAAAAACAATGATAAATTCAATATCATTTTTAAATGCAATAAAATGTAAAAATTTTAAATATTTAGATTCAAGTTCAACAAACTTAACACAATTTTCATTTATGATTTTTAAAAATATAAAATATTTAGAAATATTAAAAATTAACAATTGCCATGTAAAATCAATTTCAAATCCAACATCAATAAATTCTTTAAACAATTTGAAATATCTCTCAATTCAAAACAGTTTCTTTAAAATTGAGAATTTTATTCAATTAATTCATGGTTTAAAGACCATTCACATTATTCATACTGATTATTTTCATTATTGCTGCTATGTACGGAAAATATTGAGTAGTGATGTCATATGTAAATTTAAATTTAAAATTTTATACAATTGTCAAAATCTTTTAAATTTAAATATTATTATTGTTGTTTTTTGGATTTTTGATATATTTGGTGTTATTATCAGTTTTTGTTCCACTTATTTATTTTTTAAGTCTGAAAAGACTTTTAAATATCAGAATATTTTGTTGCGCATTGCATCATTATCAATTTCTGCATATATTCTGTCAATTTCATGTAAAAAAATTTCTTTACAACCCAGTAAACACCAAATGCTTCCTTTTGATAGGCTGCATATTTCATTTGATTATTGTTGAATTGTTTTGAAGCATAGGCAATGGGTTTCATTGTTTTCTTCCCATTCTCATCTACATAAACTTGTTCAAGAACTCCTCCTACAGCTACATTCAATGCATCTGTTGTTAAGTGAAAATCTTTAGCAAAATCAGGTAGTTGTAATACAGGAGGGTTAACTACTGCATCTCTCAATTTGAAAAATGATTGCTTGGCTTCCTCAGTCCTTTGCAATTTATCCTTTTTCCCATGTAGTTTCATTAACATATACAGAGGTTTAGCTACTCTTGCAAAATCTTGTATAAATTTTCTGTAATAGCCACAAAATGCAACAAAGCTTAGTAGTGAATTTGCAAACACTGGTGGCTGTAAATTATATAATTTATCTGTCTTGGACTTATCTGTTTCAATCCCCTTTTCTGATACAATGTGTCCCAAGAATTGAACTTTTTCTTTCAAAAACACACATTTACTTAGTTTAATCTTAAAATTGTACTTTTAAATCTGTTGAAGAATGGTCTCCAATGCTTCCCAATGTTGGTCCAGCGACTTGGTAAATATTATTATGTCATCGAGGTAGTTTAGGCACAAATGCTTTACATCCTTTAGCACAAATGAATTCATTACATAACTAAAATGAGGAGGGGCATTCGTTAATCCAAAAGGCATCTTGATAAATTCAAACAAGCCAAAACGTGTAATAAATGCTGTTTTAGACCTATCTTTCTTGATGTTAATGTGGTGGTATGCACTTGTCAAATCCATTGTAGAAAAGAATTTATTTCCTCCTCCCAAATGGTCAAAAAGATCAGCTTGATTTGGCAGTGGATACTTGTTTTTAACTGTCATTTTGTTTAGTTTTCTATAATCTACACACATTCATAGACTACCTTCCTTCTTTCTTATGAAAACAATTGGTGAAGCCCAATTGCTATTGCTTGGTTGAATAAGTTTGCTTTTTACCAATTCAGCTATCTGTTGCTTACATTCTTCTTGTTTTTGAGGAGGCATTCTATATGGCCTTTGTCTATATGGTGTTGAACCTGGTTCAAGAGTTATTTCCAAGGGTGGTACCTCTGGACTGCCAATATCAAGTCTTCTGCAATAGTTTCTTTATATTTCACCAGAATTTGGGTAACTTTGTCCTTCATCTTGGGATTTTCTTGTTCAATTGTTGTCTGAAGGGTATGTATTTGACTCTCATTTTTTTCATAATAAGAGGAACTGGGTAAAATCCTTTGAAAGATAAGTGTTGTGTTCCAATAGGGTAATTTTTTTCTGTACCTGGCTGGAGTATAATCTCTCTCTTGCCAAAGTCAAGGGTAGCTCCATTTTGTTGTAGAAAGTCACACCCAATAATACATTGTTGTGTAATGATTTTGTTGATCAGAAAGCATTGTTTAATAATCTTTCCATTAAAATAAAGTCTGAGAATGATTTCTCCACATATCTCTATGCTATTTCCTGAAGCATCTCTAGCATTTTTCACAGTTTGTTCTGGGAAGGATGCTTTTCCTTGAACTTGTCTTAATACCTTTTTTGAAATGAAAGATCTATCACTACCAGAGTCTATCAAGGCATCAAACTTAAAACCAGTATTAGTTTCAAATTGTCCAATAAATGTTGAAGCATTTCGCTCAGATTGTTTGCTTTGTAACAGCTGACAAGTGGATTTGTCACTATCTGAAAAACAGAGAATATCTTGAACTTTGTCATTTTCTGACATGTTTTCATTGTCTAATGTTTCTAATTTTTGTAGCTTAGGTTCCTCTTTCAGTATCATCTTTGCTGGTTGATTTTTCTTATAATACCTGTTTGTGGGAGTTGGTGCATACTTTTGGACTTTTTGGCTTGAAAACTTTTCTTTAGTAGCATTTTTGTTGTCAGGTACATGCTTTCTATTCCAAAAATTTGGGGTTTCTGTAGAAGTATCTTTTTTGATTACCTGGATCTTTTTGGTCTCTTTTCTTTGTTGAGTTTCCAATTTTGACACCATTGTGATTGGTTTTCTTTGAGTTAGTTTTAATAGAGTTTCTGCTTGCTTAGCAGCCTCATATAGTTCTGCCAATGTTTGACATTTAGGATGTAAGGTGTACATCAAATGTAGAATATCCTGTTGTAATCCTCTTTGTAAAACTTCCATCAGTTTTATTTCTTTCATAGTTGCAAGCAATTGTGGTTCCATTGGTCTAGGTGGAGAAAACCTCTTTATCAATTTCTTTGCTCTATTAACAAACTGAACCACACTTTTGCCATTCATTTGCTTTAAGTTAAGCAATTTCTCTTGATACTCCAAAGGATCCAGATCAAATTCGTCATGGAGGGCTTTCCATATTTCCTCCACAGTAGTCTCTCCATCCAGAGCCAACACCAAATCCTTTGCAGGACCAGTTAAATAATCTAAAAGATTTGCTTTCACAACATCTTCTCCTATCCAACCATAAGCATAACATGCCTGATTAAAGTCTTCTTTGAATTTTGAACACTCCTTGCTTCCATCATACAACTTGAGAATAGTTCTTTGAGGGCGGTCCCAAGCAGCCCTTAATGCTTGAATTACTGTTGTGATATCAACATTTGGGTTCTGTGCTGGGTGATGTGTTCCATCTCCATGATCTGTTGGAATTGTGATTCAATTTCTTTTCATTTCACTCACCAATCTATCATAGTCTTCAATTAGTCTTTGTTGCCTTTCTGACATTCCTGCTGGCTGAATTGTGAAGGATGGCACATAAGAATATATGAAAAGACTCCTGCAGAAGGCTCATTTTATATGCTCATAGATATTTTAAAACAGGAGTTGCTGGGGTTGAAGGGTTAGAGTCTGTAACTGCCCCAGTGGCATTTCCATTTCCTCCTTCTGCCATATTTACTTTCTCTAAACTTTTGAATAAACCAAAATATTATCCTGTCAACTGCACCAAATTTGTACTGCTCTTGCTGGCAAAATCTGTGTGTTTGCAAGTTATAACAATACTGGTTCTACTTGAACCTTTAAACAAATGTTTAAATTAAAACAGTTTATTAGCAATATAATACTTAAGCAAGTAACAATATGAGAGTTTGATGGCAGAGTAGATAGTCATAAAAGCAGGTTGCCAAATTACCAAACTGTCTTCCAATGTTGAGGAGTAGATGGATGGTTCCAGTGGAGGTTGTTTCCAGATGATTTTCCCAGGTCCTTGGTCCAGATGGAAGCTGCAGGCCAAATGTGAATAGTGAGGATTTATATACTTTGAGGTTTGCCTCTGACATCCAATCATCACTTTACAGTTGCCAAAATGTGTAGTTCATATTTATCTTTAGTAAGAGGATGTTACAAGGTTGAACATTTAGGAAGGTTAATTGAATTATAACTTGGCGACACCCTAGGCAAGTTAATTAAATTATAACTTGGCCAAACCTTTATTGGTAATTAAAGATGAGCCTTCAAGCTGACTAATAAGACTTATGTTTGGCCAATGTTATAGCATTTTCTTGCATAGGTTTTAAGATGTACATGTATAGTTGCATAAAAT
>CAJFCJ010000037.1:149116-164679 GCA_904063045.1 Dimorphilus gyrociliatus | reverse complement strand
ACACAGGTCTGATTAGTCAACTTGAAGACTCATCTTTAATTACCAGTTAAGGTTTGGCTAGGTTATAATTCAATTAACCTACCTAATTGTTGAATTTTGTAACATCCTGTTTCTAAAGATAAATATGAATTACACAGTTCAGCAACTGTAAAGTGATGATTCGATATCAGAGGCAAACCTCAAAGTATATGTATCCTCACTATTTTCATTATAAGCATTCTTATCTGGACCCAAGGGCCTGGGAAGATAACCTGGAAACAATCTCCACTGGAGCCATCAATCTACTCTTCAACATTGGAAGACAGTTTTGGTAATTTGGCAACCTGCTATTATGAACTATCTACTCTGCTTTGGAACTCTCATATTGCTACTTGCTTAAGTATTATTATTTTGAAAAAACCGTTTCAATTTAAAAATTTTTTTAAAGGTTCGAGTAGAACCAATATTGTTGTAACTTGCAAACACATAAACTTGCCAAGCAAGAGCTGTACAGTATGTATTGAAAATAACAACTGTCATAAACTCATACTGTATTCCAGACACTACAGTTTGAAAATATTTAAAAGCACTTTCTGTGTACAATGGATGGCCCAGATTCGTCATAATCACTCTTGGTGATCCACATTTGTTGGAAAGTAGACAAAGCTGCAAGGCTGGAACCTCCATTCCATACAGAAAATTTTCTGTCAGGCGGTGCAATAATTTTAACGGTCATTGTAGGTGGAGCTAAACTCGTTATCTCTTTATGCAGCCTGTCTTCAATACCTCTAAACATGCTACTACCTCCAGTCAATACTGTATTAGCATACAAAATCTTTCTGTAAACAAAAGCCAAAGGGTTTACTATGTTAAGTTTGCTCAATAATAGAATTATAAATAAAAAAGAAAAATTAAATCACCTGATGTCAACGTCGCATTTCATTACAGAATTGTAAAGTGTTTCGTGTATACCAGCTGATTCCATTCCTAAAAAGGCAGGTTGGAATAGGCTTTCAGGACAACGAAATGCCTCTTTTCCAATTGTTATTTCTTGTCCATCAGGCAATTTGTACTTCATTTCAACAGATGAATCATCCTCTCTCATTGCTTCCTCAAAATCAAGTGCCACATAGCCTAATTTTTCCTTGATATCTTTTACAATTTGCTTCTCAGCTGAAGTGGTGAAGACATAACCTTTTTCAGTAAGTAGTTTCATCAAGTAATCGGTCAAATCCTTTCCAGCCATATCAATACGCAAAATGGCATGAGGAAGGGCATAACCTTCATAGACTGGGACAGTATGGCTAACACCATAGCCAGAATCGAAAACCACTCCAGTTGTTCTTCCTGACCCATACAGGGCAAGTACAGCTTGGATACATACATACATAGATGGGCTGGAGAATGTTTCAAACATTATCTACAAAAAAAGATAAAGAACATCAATTATTACTTGGCTTATAATACATAGAAAGTTTTGTTGAAACGATGGACCAACAGAACATAGAATCTGCAACACAACAGTATGGGGAAAATAGTCAACTTACTTTAAAGTTTTAATATAACCCCTTCTGCTAAATATTTATTTTGCATTATCTTACTTGTGTCATTTTTTCACGATTAGCTTTTGGGTTTAAGGGGGCTTCTGTCAGTAAAATAGCGTGTTCTTCAGGTGAAATACGAAGTTTATCGTAGAAAGTATAGTGCCATAATTTCTCCATATCATCCCAATTGGTAACAATGCCATGTTCTACTGGATATTTAAGATGTAGGACATCTCTCCTTGATTGTGCTTGATCTCCAACATAACAATCTTTTCCGTTGATGATAGTAGAATGTTTTGGTCTACCAACAAGGGAGGGAAAAACTGCTTGGGGTTCTTTATCACCAGCAAAGCCAGCTTTAACGAAACCAGAGCTGAAGTATCATCATCACACATTTTGATAATTTAATTGAGAGAACTTGTGACTAAAAATGTGCAACATAAACTAGCAATTAATAGGTATGGTATGGCCATTAATATGTCACTGGCCCTCTATCTTTGTCAATATAGAAAAGTGGGAGGAGTTCAGATATTTACTTGGATTCTTACGGGAAATTGATATTTTTCAGGCATTCAACCTTGCAGGCAGCAGGACAAGCCTGTATATCCAGTTTATGATTTAAAGTAAGCAGCTATTGTTATGAAAATAGCTTTCATAATAAAAGAACTATAAATAAGTTTAGACTGGTTTCTAATAAACAATTAGACTATTAAATGGAAGTAGCTATAGGAATAAAGTGATAGAGACAATGGAATATTAAACGATCAGGCAGAGAAGAAATTACTCTTCCAGAATAACAGAACAGTATCCTTGAACGTAATAGAATACACATGGAGAAAAATCTTTATCCAAATAAGTTAGAAAATTTTACATTATTCATCTTTTGGTCAAAGCCTTCCTCATTCAATTATTAACGAGTTCTAGATTTATTATACTAAACTTATTATAAATGAATAAAATAGAATATAAAAACACCGAATAGAGTTTTCAATGTTGAATCCTGTTCAATTCATTTTTAACATTCTTACACTATTCAATTATTAAAAAAATATTCTAGAGGTCGTGCCAATGTTCAGGTGTTTTGCCAATGACAATAGCGGTCAAAGAGAGAAAGAGCAAAGAGAGATTTTGCGGTGCAAGCTAACTGTGTTCAGTATAGATCTCACAAGGTTTTTTTGAAATCTCATAAACCATAAATCCAAGTTTAAATCTATATATTGATTTATTGTCTAGATCATCCAGTTAAAACTTTTATTTGTATTGATCTTTCTGCCATTTGATTCATTTTTGTGGTGTTTAGACAGTTCAATAAAGTGGCCTAGGTGTTTAAATATTGACAACAAACCCGACAACTATTCAAAACATAAGAATGAAGTTTGAAGAATGTATTCAATATGCTTTGCATTATAAAGACTTGAATACATACATTCAGAATGACTTTGTGTTTAGATTCTGAATGTATATGTAAGAAGAATATGAAATATAAGTAAAATTCTATGGAGCATAGCTAGGTGGACCTGAGATGTTTGTAGTAAGAATTCATCCTCCAACAACCACTTAATCAACAATTTTTGTTTTAATAGTCATCTCCATTTGCTATGCATATTCTGCCATTTGGTTAGAAGTTGGTCTCTGCCATGTTAACAGAAATCAGATGGTGAACTCCTCAGAAAATCCCCTATGTATTTTTTTTTAATTTATCTATGTCTTCATAGTCTGCAATTTAAGAGCAACAGAATGTTATAAAATATAAAGATATATTTATCACATTGCTAATTCTTAGGACTTATTGGATGAGCTTGACGGAATGACACAATTACAAATGATACACTCCTTTGTAGCTTTTAATATTACAATCACATATACAAAATATTAGTACTTACACTGGAATATAAAGACATGACATATTTCATATAAAAATATCTCTAGCCCAAGCAAAGGCCTGATGATTTTCTCATTGAACTTTTCAAGTAGAAAGTTTCAGTAGAATCTCTTTAAAATTCCTGGACAATATATGCTTACAAAAACAGTGGTTTGCGATTGGCAGACCATAACCATATCAGCAAACTGATATCTTTTAGTCAATTAAGTATATGTCCAATTTTTAATTGATAATTGACCTTGTTAATAAAGTTTGAAAAATAATTTATAAAACCAATGCTAATCTCTAGAATTCTATATCGTATTTTGTCCAAATTCATTTTCCACTCGCGACAGCCAATTCTAAAACCCAAATCATTTTTTGATTTATTAATGTGCAAATAGGCCTACATACTAAATGTTTTAGCAAAAAACCTATTATATAAATGTAGAAGGTAAAATTACAAATGTTATTAAATAACTCTACCATTTGAAATATTCATGAATGGTTCTTTTTTAATATTCAAAATTTTCATGTGAATTTTAAATAAAATGGAAATCTCTCTCCATTTAAGTAATATTGAAAATGATAATGAAAGTTATACATCTTTTACATTTAATGTTTTCATTGTTTAAAAAATCTGAGCAGAAAGCAATTTTAAAATTATAAAGAGAATGAAATCTCTGCTGAAGGTCTAATTATAATTATTCAACAAGATAAAGAAACAAAAAATATTTGGCTTAAATATGAAAATGGTTTACAAATATTCAAAAAAGATTTATGCAAATATGTTGGATACGATTCAATTCATTTATTGATTAATGTCTATAAAATTATTACTGAAAATAAAGTGATGACGTATGCAAATTTATATTCATAGAAAAAGACATTTTCTTAAAAGAAAGTCAAAGTGGATCATTACAGAAAAAATATGTTTCTATTGAAAAAAAAAAGTTTGTTATAAATCTCTAAAACATTCTAATAAACCAACAATTCTATTTAAATCAATAAATGACCTTGAAAGTTCTTATGAATATATTCTTTGTAGTTATTCTGACCTTGAAGGTAAAGGAGAATTATTAAGGGAGAATGTTATATATTTTTTATTCAAAACTATATTTGGAAGCAAAGGAAACAAATTCAAATTCATTTTACCATTTAGTGCTAAGAAGACAATTTCCAGTTGCATTACTTTTAGTTTATGTCTTCGTATCGAAAAAGAAACAGAATATTTCCAACAGTTTTTAAATGTTCAGAAAATGAAAACTTTTACATTTTAAATGATTTTCTTTGTAGAAAATATAATAAAAATTCATATTCTCTTATTATTGATAAAACAAAGAAAAAGCTTTTTTATACTAGTGTTAGATTTTTCAATAGTCTTTTTTTTGTAAAATTTCTACAATTTCTTTTATTTAGACTTTAGCACTTGCTTATTGTAAATATAGAAAAAATACATTTCTAGGATGTTATCCACAGTTTGTTAATAGCCATTGGATTTTTCAAGCTAATCCTGTATGCTCCAATCATTCTACAGGTTAGGCCTAAATACTATTTTGGAAATTTACTCAAAATGTAAATGTTTTTAATAGTTTATAAAAATTATTTACTGCCTAACCACTGGGGAGATCAAAAACATAATTATACTCATTTCTCTGTAATGTTTTATGCTTTAACAGAAAACTCCAACCAAAATGCTGATTAACATTGCATTTCCAACAATAATTATTCATGCAACTTCATTCATACTATGGATTGCATATGAAAGAAGATGTAGCAAACTTACTAGGAAAAGACTTTGGAAATACTTAGAAAGAAGGAAAGCAAAACCAACAAAAGGAATTACAGATCCCAACAGACTCAACTATGGAAGTTGATCAAGAAGCAATACCTCTTCAAAACTATCCAACTTTTACAAAAGAAGGTAATAGAGTCATTGTGACAAGTCCCAGACCTTTCGTGGAAGCAAGGTCCTAAAAGAGAGGGATATTTGTGCACTTAATATAATGATATATCAATACTTAGACTTTAGATATAAGGGTACATTAGAAAGACTTAACAAACTTTTAAACAAAATACTGGTATTTCTTAAGACTATATGTGGACGAACTTGAAAGGTTCTATTTGTTTGAGTACTTTGGTAAGTTGAAAAATGATTGGAAAGGCCAAATAATGTTCTGAAGAAGCAGAAATTCCTACAATTACAATACAACAAAGTACACATTAGGCAAGTTCATTGAATTATAACTTGGCTAAATCTTAACTGGTAATTAAAGATGAGTCCTCAAGCTGACTAATCAGACCTGTGTTTGTACAATGTTATAGCATTTTCTTGAGTAGGTTTTAAGACATATATATATAAGTTGCATAAAGTAATACAGTTCAAACATGAAATATAACAAAGTTGTACAGTATGCCACATTCATTTCTATAAATTATAATTGAACTGGCATAATGAGGTTTTCAATATAGTACATTGTTACAGTTCTAAAATGTAAGACGCCACCAGCAATTGTTGAAAATTGTTGATATTTACTAAAATCTGTTACAGAGACATCTTTTGTTAATTGAGTGCCAATAATTATATTGCTCAAAAGTTGAGGATCACTTGCTTTATTTAAAATCCGTATTGTTTTTATAATATAGGATTTGTCAAGTTGAATAAAATAGTATGGTGCTTTTTCTTGACTACATCTTTCATCAGGTTGGTATAAAGGACTAAATTCTCTATTAACAGCCAAATGATGTAAACTAGTTGGGTATAAATTAGATGTGCTTGTTGATTGTTTATATGCCGAATTTGGATACGACAGAAAACGTCCCCAAATTCATGATTTAATCCTAACCCTAACCTAGCCCTTGTCTCTCCTTAACCTTTTTGATTGCTCCTAACCCTTAGATGGAACCCCCCTAACTATAAATCAAAAGCTACTTTACCCCTACTAACCATTTTTCAATCCGAAATGTTGCTTTCAAAAATCTCATTTGGGGACGTTTTCTGTCGGCCCCGCCAAATTTACATGCATAAATTGAGTTGAATATAACCCAATGGGAAAATAGAAAAAAATCCAAATCATCCCTCGTAACATCGTCTTGTACAAACAATTTGTAATATTTGAAAAACAATTAGTTCAAATGTAGAAAAATAACTCTTACCTTTGCAAATGGTCTTTTCAAATAGTTCCATGAATTTTTATCATTTTAAAACATCCACAAATCAGTGCTTTTACCCTAACCCTAACCCTAACCCTAACCTTTTCCATTAGCCTTAACCCTTAGAGGAGACCCTCCTTAGTACATATCAGTTGCTATCTTCTTCCTAACCATTTCTCAATTCAAAATCTAGTCTTGAAATTTCTCATTTGTGGACATTTTCTGTGGACCCTGCTTTTGTTTTGCTAATAATTATTGTTATTTTGAAAATGAATGTTAGTTGCTTAAGAGGAAGAGGCGGGGGAGAGTGGGCGGATCGGGGAGAAAGTATAATAAACATTTAATGTTGCTGACTTGTCAGTATTTTTTCTTGTCCAAACATTTGATCTAATTTTGTTAATTAGAATAAGAAAATGCCACAAATCTACAATTAAGCCAACATTAGGATAGTGCTTTAGCCTTTAATTAGTAATTTCTATGCATATATATATAAATATTGTACTGCTCTTGCTGGCAAAATCTATGCGTTTGCAAGTTATAACAATACTGGTTCTACTCGAACCTTTAAACAAATGTTTAAATTAAAATGGTTTATTCGCAATAATAATACTTAAGCAAGTAACAATATGAGAGTTCAATAGCAGAGTAGATAGTTTGTAATAGCAGGTTGCCAAATTACCAAACTGTCTTCCAATGTTGAGGAGTAGATGGATGGTTCCAGTGGAGGTTGTTTCCAGATGATTTTCCCAGGTCCTTGGGTCCAGATGGAAGCTGCATGCCAAATGAGAATAATGAGGATTTATATACTTTGAGGTTTGTCTCTGACATCCAATCATCACTTTACAGTTGCCGAAATGTGTAGTTCATATTTATCTTTAGTAACAGGATGTTACAAGGTTCAACATTTAGGAAGGTTAATTGAATTATAACTTGGCCACACCCTAGGCAAGTTAATTAAATTATAACTTGGCCAAACCTTTATTGGTAATTAAAGATGAACCTTCAAGCTGACTAATCAGACTTATGTTTGGCCAATGTTATAGCATTTTCTTGCGTAGGTTTTAAGATGTACATGTATATGTTGCATAAAATAATAGAGTTCAAGCATGTAAAATATAACCAAAGTTGTACAACTTCCCCCTTCTTTGTGAAGATGAGTCCCTTCATCTTGATTTAATGAGAATTACAGTGGTTGTTCTTCTTCATTAGTTTGATGTTGACTAAAGCTACAACTTTGTTTCATTAGTTTTGGGTTTTCAGGAGAGTTATCTGTGCTCTCACTTGGGGTAGCAATTTCTTCTCTTTGTTTTCTTCTTCCAATAATATAGTTGAAAATGATGATACATACCATTGACACTACAATACTCAAACAAATATTTCGTATGATAACATAAAGTGTTTTCCCAGGTTTATAGTACCAACTATGGAAAAACTTTTTAATTCCAGATAAATTGGGTACAATGCCATTTTTCTCTGCAACAGTGACCATGTTATCATACCTTGCCTGCTTCTGTTCCAGTGAACTGATAACTTGCTTAATTTTTGAGTGCTGGTATGCAATATCCTTCTTTACCCCATGGTGGAGTAGATCAGCTAATCTGGCAATTTCAATTTTTGGTTCAGAAAGGTGATTGTGGATATGTAACTGCATGGATTTTGCAGACACAGTGTGAAATCTGCATCCTCTTTCTGAATAATACACATACGTTTTGTCTTTCATTGGTTGGTTTCTTATAGGATTTAATGGGTTGTGAGTTGTTTTGTAGAATAACTTGTTAGACTTACACTCATTATAGGTAATCTCTTCAGGATTGACTTGCTGTAAAACATGAGTAACTGGTTCTACTTGGAAAAGCAGGTTGTTCATGGTGACAAGTAAAAATTGAGAACATTTGTTATTCTTTTTTATCATGCTTAAGTCACAAACTACTTCTGTTGAGGCTATTGGTGAACATTGTTTAATTATAGCTAATTCTCCCATCTGACTACTGTGCATTCCCAACTCATTTGTTAACACTGTGGTCAATTGAGGATCCAAATTTGCTAGTAATGCCATCATTCTGCTTCTTGGAACAAATTGATTGCAGAGAAGACTTGACAGCTGTTGGGTAAACTTTTTTAAATTCTTAAAATTTGAATCAATACCATGTAGTAAGGTAGATGTTTGGGCAGCTTCTCTCATTTCCAATGGGAATTTGTGGTATGGGTTTTTACTTATCTTATGTTTCAGTTTTGCTTCCTTCTTCATCTGCTTTTTAGCCATTCTCATGTGTAGAGTAAAATAAATTCCTTCATAGGTAATCTTAAATTCTCTGGCTGGTGGTCCTTTATACCATATGCCCAATGTTGGTAATACCTTCTTTTTGATTCTTTTCTCACTGTATACATATTTTGAAATCGTGACAGATTGTCTTGTTGCCCTTGTCCAATTGACTGCTTGCAGCATTTCTGGATATAATAGTTATCCAGCTCCCAGTAAGATGGACTAATGGGTTGTTGTAGATGATATATCACAACTTCCTTGAGTGTGCCTTTATTTCTCATAGTTTATACTTTGTGGTTTGTTTCTCTGTACCATTGGTTAAGACTTGGTAAGGGGTTGTTTCGCTTGTATAGTATAATTTGTTCTTTAACTTTATTGGGATAGTTTAATAGTCGTTTTTCTTCATTTTTGCCAATCTCTGATATTGTAGCAAATTGTATAGGTGTTCCTTGCTTGTTTCCTGTATTAAACTCTGTTCCTCCAGTGGTACTAGTACTTTTGTTCCAGGACCACCAATTCCATCAATAACTTATCTTGATAAGGGATGTCCAGAATAGAATACCCTGGACAAGAATAGTGACCAGCAAATTTGATACAACTAATTCTGTTGCTAATTTTATCCATGGTGATTGTTGCCCAAGTGTGTAATTATTCTTGAGGTTCCTAAAGACAATAATTGCCTCTTCTGTTTCACAATAGGACTGCCCTGGTAAACAATCTTCCAGGTAGTCCAGATTAGTTGTAATTTTCATATTAGGAGGTTGCCAATATGCTTTGGCCAAACTGGATAATTGTGGTGTATTCCAGCACCTTGGTCGTTGTTGGCCATGTGTAGGCAGCAGGAAACTGATCTTGGTGGATCCAAGTGTTTCTTTTCACCATTAAAGGTTTCCTTGAAAAGATCGTTTGTCTTTTATCATCTGTCTGCATTGATCATGAGTTACTTTGATAACTGAGTTAACAATCCTCCTCTTCTTTGCTCCAAAGAATAGTAAGTGTAAAAATTAGTTCTTAGATACACTTGACATTTTACTGCTCTTGTTTCAATTTCTTCCAAGTTCAATTCATAGATATCAGCTGTAATGTCTTGGTTTCTTGTGATTCTATATTACAAGTTGGCTCATCTGCTAGATCAAATGCCTGGCTTGGTAGTTGGTTAGAACAAAAGTATAACGGTGGTTTAAATGTTAAGGTAATGTTTGCACTTGTAACAGGGCACCTTGGTAGGATGGTTTGGGACTGTTATTGAGGGATGCAGCCACAGATCACCATTACAGTCATCACTATGGAAGCCACAACATCTGTTTCATGTTAGCTCTTCCTGTGTGGCTATAGTTGAATGGTTGAAAATTTTTGTTGTTGTTCCACTCTGATAGTTATTCCATCTTCTAACTCTATATATTGGGTTCCACTTCTTGTTGGGAATCTAATTGTTCAGAGATGATTTTAGTCTCATCTAAAAATATGACTGACTCATTGTCTGTGTCACTTGTATTTTCTTTCTCATCTTGGGATGAATCTACCACTATGAGGGACTCATATCGAATGGGTTATGTCAATAATTTCACCTTCAATAATTATTGACTCATTATCGAATGGGTTATATCAATAATTTGCTTTCAATAATTATTGACTCATCGTCTGAACTAGTATTCATCTTCTCTATCAGAGATAATGTTTGCCTCTGAATCTGTATTTTGATCCAGTTCATTATTGTTTCTTGTCATCACTTTCAGATGAGCTTGAAGGTTCATTGAGACTGTAATTACTGTCTGTTTGAAAGTATTGCTTGTGTCATAACCAGTATCAGAATTAGTAACTTCCATCTCTGAGTCATCACTATCTGAACTTTCTGATGAAGAGTCATGCTGTCCCATCATGGCTATAGTGACTTTGTTTAGTTGAGGTTGCCTTATTCTTTCAGCCAGGTTCCCTTTCCTTCTATCAAATTTAGAGAACACTGTTTAGCTTCAAAATTGAGGTTTGCTCCCACAGTTTGTAGGAAATCACAACCAAGTATTATTGCTATGTCTAGATTTTCCATAACTATAAATTCTTGTTCCATACTTTCTCCAGCAAATTGGATATTCAGCTTTACGCTTCCTTTTTGCTTTAAAGCTTTCCCATCAGCTGAAGTTATAATTGGTAAGCCAATTGTTTCTTTATCCATAATTGTAACATCCATTAACTTGATTTCTTTTTCAGTAATAAAGGATCTCAATGCTCCTGTGTCACACAAGGCAATGACTTCTTGCCTTTTTGATTCTTCAAACGGAATTGGAAGTCATTTCTTCCTTCTACCTGAGAAAGATATGGAGGTGTGTTATTTCCTTCTCCACAAGGTGAAAGATTGTTTGCTTCTTTTCCCTGTTTCCAACTTATTAGATTCATTGGCTAGTCTTAATCTGCTACCATGTACCAACTTGCATGTATTATCAATCCATTGTATTTCATATATCCACTTTTGATGATTGACTTTTGTTATTCGGTATGGGCCTAACCATTTTAAAGAAGGGATTTTTTTATTGGCAATTCTTGCAGCATCATTTCTTAAGAATACTTCATCATCAACCTCAAAATATTTTGGAAGATTGAGATTTCTATTCTTTCTTTCCCTATATTGTTCTTTTGCCATGATGGATTTACAGAAGGCTGTAGCTCTTAACTGTACTAATTGCTGCTGGTGATTGAATACAAATAGTACATTTGTTTCAGGAAGAGGTAGTATGCATTGTTACATCAATCAGTGTTCTTGTGCTGGTGCCAAAAAGAAGTTCCTGGGGTGGTAGTCTTGTACTTCCTACAGGTGATTGATTCAAAAATGCTTGAATCAAGGGTAGGTTTGCAACCCAGTTATGCTGATTTTCTTCCACCACTAATTTATTGATTTCCTTCCTCACTTCTCTATTTCTTCGTTCAACTAGTCCATTGCTCTGGCTTCTATAAGCTGTTGTTTGGATTTTCTCAATACCTAATACCTTCATAAACTCTTTAAAAGCTTTACCAACAAAGTTTCTTCCTTGATCTGTCAACATTTGTTTTGGAATTCCAAAAATGGGAAAAAATCTGTTGAAAAGAAGGTTTGCAATTTCTTTACTGGTTTGCTGTTTGAGTGCATATAAAACTGTGTATCTACTGAAATGATCCACTATCACAAGTATGAATCTGTATGACTTAACCATGGGTAAGGGTCCCATTATATCCATGGCTACCAACTCCATTGGTGATGCAGGGTGAAAGGTTTCTACCAAAGGTATACTCTACTCCTACCATTCATTTGTTCACACAAAGTGCAATCCTTTATTGAATTCTCAATCATAATCTTTAATTTTGGGTGCCAAAAGGTCTTTGTAATTATTTGTAATGTCATTCTGGGTCCATGGTGATTGTGAATTTTATTTTTATGGAATTTAGGGAGCAGAGTTAGCATCAAATGGTCAGGTAAAACCAGAATGTTTCTTTCTTCAAGGATAATCCAGATCATTTCCTTGTGAACAAACATCTCCATTATGAAAGGTGTAAAAGTTCCAAAATAAGGAATAGGTAGCTGACCATCCAATGTTAAATATTCTTTAATTGATTTTAAATTCACATCTTTTTCTTGCTCTGACTGTAAGTCAACAAAGACAAATCAATTTTCTCTTCACTGTTATCACTGGTAGCTACAAAAGTTAACTCTGGTGTATGTTCATACTGTTCCATTTTAACTGAAATAGAGGGAGAATTCTCCTTTTGATCTTTCCATGAATTAGCTCTTCAAATGTTACTTTCCTTGGGGTGTATATTCTTCTAATCTTGTTAATGCATCTGCTCTATTTTTTCGTCCTGTCACATAGTTAATTGTAAATTTTAAATCCATTAAAGCCATGACCCATTTTGCTGTTGCTGACATTCAATTTGTTTTGCTTAAATGTTTGTACTAGACTCTGATGGTCAGTATATAAAAAAGAATGGCTTGTCTTGAAGTAATGTAAAAATTTCTTTACAACCCAGTAAACACCAAATGCTTCCTTTTGATAGGCTGCATATTTCATTTGATTATTGTTGAATTGTTTTGAAGCGTAGGCAATGGGTTTCATTGTTTTCTTCCCATTCTCATCTACATAAACTTGTTCAAGAACTCCTCCTACAGCTACATTCGATGCATCTGTTGTTAAATGAAAATCTTTAGCAAAATCAGGTAGTTGTAATACAGGAGGGTTAACTACTGCATCTCTCAACTTGAAAAATGATTGCTTGGCTTCCTCAGTCCATTGCAATTTATCCTTTTTCCCATGTAGTTTCATTAACATATACAGAGGTTTAGCTACTCTTGCAAAATCTTGTATAAATTTTCTGTAATAGCCACAAAAGCAACAAAGCTTAGTAGTGAATTTGCAAACACTGGTGGCTGTAAATTATATAATTTATCTGTCTTGGACTTATCTGTTTCAATCCCCTTTTCTGATACAATGTGTCCCAAGAATTGGAACTTGTTCTTTCAAAAACACACATTTACTTAGTTTAATCTTAAAATTTGTACTTTTGAATCTGTTGAAGAATGGTCTCCAATGCTTCCCAATGTTGGTCCACGACTTGGTAAATATTATTATGTCATCAAGGTAGTTTTAGGCACAAATGCTTACATCCTTTAGCACAAATAATTCATTACATAACTGAAATGAGGAGGGGCATTGGTTAAATCCAAAAGGCATCTTAATAAATTCAAACAAGCCAAAAGGTGTAATAAATGCTGTTTTAGACCTATCTTCTTTCTTGATGTTAATGTGGTGGTATGCACTTGTCAAATCCATTGTAGAAAAGAATTTATTTCCTCCTCCCAAATGGTCAAAAAGATCATCTTGATTTGGCAGTGGATACTTGTTTTTAACTGTCATTTTGTTTAGTTTTCTATAATCTACACACATTCGTAGACTACCTTCCTTCTTTCTTACGAAAACAATTGGTGAAGCCCAATTGCTCTTGCTTGGTTGAATAACTTTGCTTTTTACCAATTCAGCTATCTGTTGCTTACATTCTTCTTGTTTTTGAGGAGGCATTCTATATGGCCTTTGTCTATATGGTGTTGAACCTGGTTCAAGAGTTATTTCCAAGGGTGGTACCTCTGGATTGCCAATATCAAATCTGTCTTCTGCAATAGTTTCTTTATATTTTGCCAGAATTTGGGTAACTTTGTTCTTCATCTCGGGATTTTCTTGTTCAATTGTTGTCTGAAGGTATGTATTTGACTCTCATTCTTTTTCATAATAAGAGAACTGGGTAAAACCCTTTGAAAATAATGTTGTTTCCAACAGGTAATTCTTTTCTGTACCTGCTGGAGTATAATCTGTCTCTTGCCAAATCAAGGTAGCTCCATTTTGTTGTAGAAAGTCACACCCAATAATACATTTTGTGTAATGATTTTGTTGATCAGAAAGCGTTGTTTAATAATCTTTCATTAAAATAAAGTCTGAGAATGATTTCTCCACATATCTCATGCTATTTCCTGAAGCATCTCTAGCATTTTTCACAGTTTGTTCTGGAAGGATGCTTTTCCTTGAACTTGTCTTAATACCTTTTTTGAAATGAAAGATCTGTCACTACCAGAGTCTATCAAGCATCAAACTTAAAACCAGTATTAGTTTCAAATTGTCCAATAAATGTTGAAGCATTTCGCTCAGATTGTTTGCTTGTAACAGCTGACAAGTGGATCGTCACTATCTGAAAAACAGAGAATATCTTGAACTTCGTCGTTTTCTGACATGCTTCATTGTCTAAGTTTCTAATTTTGTAGCTTAGGTTCCTCTTTCAGTATCGTCTTTGCTGGTTGATTTTCTTATAATACCTATTGTTGTAGTTGGTGCATACTTTTGGACTTTTGGCTTGAAAACTTTCTTTAGTAGCATTTTTGTTGTCAGTACATGCTTTCTATTCCAGAAAATTTGGGTTTCTGTAGAAGCATCTTTTCTGATTACCTGGTCTTTTTGGTCTCTTTCTTTGTTGAGTTTCCAATTTTGACACCATTGTATCGTTTTCTTTGAGTTAGTTTTAATGAAGTTTCTGCTTGCTTAGCAGCCTCATATAGTTCTGCCAATGTTTGACATTTGATGTAAGTGTACACTAAATGTAGAATATCCTGTTGTAATCCTCTTTGTAAAACTTCCATCAGTTTATTTCTTTCATAGTTGCAAGCAAGTGGTTCCATTGTCTATGGAGAAAACCTCTTTATCAATTTCTTTGCTCTATTAACAAACTGAACCACACTTTCGCCATTCATTTGCTTTAAGTTAAGCAATTTCTCTGATACTCCAAAGGATCAGATCAAATTCGTCATGGAGGGCTTTCCATATTTCCTCCACAGTAGCTCTCCATCCAGAGCCAACACCAAATCCTTTGCAGACCAGTTAAATAATCTAAAAGATTTGCTTTCACAACATCTTCTCCTATCCAACCATAAGCATAACATGCCTGATTAAAGTCTTCTTTGAATTTTGAACACTCCTTGCTTCCATCATACAACTTGAGAATAGTTCTTTGAGGCGTCCCAAGCAGCCCTTAATGCTTGAATTACTGTTGTGATATCAACATTGGGTTCTGTGCTGGGTGAGTGTTCCATCTCCATGATCTGTTGAATTGTGATTCGATTTCTTTTCATTTCACTCACCAATCTATCATAGTCTTCAATTAGTCTTTGTTGCCTTCTGACATTCCTGCTGCTGAATTGTAATTGTTGGATTCTGGGTTGAAGGTTAGAGTCTGTAACTCCCCAGTGCGTTTCCATTTC